>VZSZ01011691.1:510043-550720 GCA_013398815.1 Ibidorhyncha struthersii
CGCCGCTGGGGTAGGCTGGGCCGGAGGGGACCGCCCGCCCGCTGCGAGGGGGATCGGAGCCATCCGGCTGCGGAGCCGCGGCGGAAGGCGGCGTGGCCGGGAGCGGGAGGTGGCTCCTCTCCGCTCCTCTTTTCTCCTGCCGGAGCCGGACCGAGGCAGTAGTGCCGCCGGTCGCCCCTTCACGTGCCCCAGCGCTGCCTGCTCGCCCCGTGGCGCACCGACCTTCCCCTTTCGGGCCTTTAAAACCCTTTTGTTCGGCTGCTGCGTCTTTCTCCTCCCTGGTCTTGACATACCTTCCCCCAGTCCCTGCTCCCCTTGCTGGAAAGCAGAAGGGTGGGTTTTTTTTCGTGCCTTTAAGTGTCTTGTTGCTTTCACCACATCACACCCTTCTTTGTCTGCTGGACTCCTCGGTTTTCCATCCCAGCTTATGAAAAATACTCGTCTTCGCTGCTCTGTCCTTTTCTGGTGTCTCCCCTGTCCTACCTATTGTCTCCTGTGCGGTACCAAGATACAAAGGTGGGAGGGTCTGGGCTGCCAGTTTGCCGCGTGTAAAAAGATGCTTGCCAGAAAATGTTGTGTTTTTTTTTTTTCCCTCGTGTTTTCATGTGCGTTGAGACCAGATTCTCTGTAAAAACTCATACACCCTGATGTTGGTCTCTTTCCTACTCTTCCTTAAGATAACCGACTGTAACGTTTGGAGACCCCACCAGCCGTCCCATACCTCCCCCTCACCCCACCCCCCCTGCAAAAAAAAAAAAAAGCCCCACAGAAAAAAACACTTAACAACTTGGCTGTGGTTAGGCAACTGGTATCCTATGTCTGTTTATTATGCTGATCAGTATCAGCTCCCTCTTTACCTGCCAGTCCTTTCATCAGTCTGCCTATACCTCTGTCTTTTTACACTTAGGTGGCACAGTCCCTTGGGGTTTTGTTCTAAAAAAAGGTTTAACAATATGGGGCTGGGATCTTTATGTCCTGCTGTATTGTATGTGAACTTAGTGAAGTCTCGTTTTTTTTTTTTTAGAGCCACATCTATGAATGAGCAATCATTGTGGACCGGAAATACACTTAGTGTCTTTGAGTTTGGTTTCTTTTTAGGCTTTATTATGGCTCTTCTGTTGGAGGCTCTTCAGAAATGAACACTTGTTCATCTCTTCTATTAAATAAGTCTTTCTGTTAAAACTAAGAAATACAGCTCTTCTACAGGTAATCATTGTGAAATAACTAGCAAAACCCCATCATCAATATGTTAACATGAAAGTAGTGTATTTCAGAACTTTTATTCTGGGAAGGATCCTGCTCTTGACTGATGATGCTGAAGTGAAGTACTGGACTGTGTGGGACCACTGGTCTGACAAGAGTAATGTGTGTGAGGCTTTCAGCTTCTACCGTAATGCAAGTTTTAATGCAGAAGCATGAGGTGGATTGTTTTAGAGGCTTCATGGATCTGTAAAGATGCACTGGTATGCTGGGAATTGAAGTATTCTTTCACTTAAAAAGGGGGTAGTAGGGGCAGGGAAAGGAGGTGGAGGAGGGAGGGAGAAGAGCACTGATTTTGAAGAGGCTTTTGTAAAGGCAGTGATTTTTAGCAGCAGCTGTATTTCTGCTGGATAAGTGTCAGTTGCTTGATAAATCAGTTATTACAAAGTAAGTTCCGTTAAAATTGCTTTCTTGAAGAACGCCAAAAATCATGAGGAATCATATTAACATGAAATATCTCAGTTTTGCTAATTACAGAGAATTCCTACAGGTCAGTGTTCTTGTGCAGTATGCTGCAAGATGTCTTGACTTCAGGACTAGATGCTGGGCTAAGATTGTAACACCACCTGCTCCATTATAAAAACCAACCTGTGGTACTACATGAAATTAGAGGTGTTTATCTTCAAGTATTTCATGAAACATGCTTCTTGTTTGCTTGAACCGTATACTTCACTTCATAGTCCTGCGTTCATTTAGAACAAAGTAAATTGCCATGTGTGTTTGTAGTCCCTATAGTGTGTCTGTCTTCAGTGGTGGCTGTGTTTCATGGGGGAGCGCAAAGGCTGCTCTGTTGTTTGTACTGTTCAGTTGGTATGAAGGAGGGAAGTGATTTGCTAATTTCCTTCTACAACAGTCAGATTAATAACTTTCTGGAACAACAATTCTACTAAATAAAACATTACTTTCAAGTATTTATCCAGATTATTTTTCTTCCAAAATCAACATAAACCTGTTGATTCTGTTCTTTGATAACATAGAAGGGGCTCTGCATTATTTATTTAGATGTCAGAATTATGCTGGGGAGAGGCAGACTTAGGGCATACAAACAGCTTGCTATTTTCTGCCACTTGGTTTGGTTTAGTTCTTGAAGTTACTGCATGCTAGTGCAGAAGCAGTGCTTAAGAACTTACGGTGAGGTGAGGAATTCTGCTCTGAGGCTCTTAGTTGAGCTCAGAGGGTGAAATCCCAGTTCCACTTGCAGTTGATTTAATTTACTTAGTACACTGATAAAAAAAACCTTTGATCCTGCAGATGCTTAATGTGTTTGTGAAGCTCAAATACTTGGTTGTCTTTGGAGGCTGATCTGATACGTTTAACTTTCAGAATAAAGGTTTCCCGTGCACCGAGAAGAGTAGGCCTTTCTTTGGGCTCAACAGGCAGCCAGGGACATACTGTACCAATTTGTGTTGACACTGCTTGAGCTGTATTGCTTTGCAATCCTACAAGGTGGGAATGTCTTTCAAAGTTTTGAAATAATTCAGCATGTATATTGCACTTTCAGAAGTGACTTATGTTTGCTTTCAAAGTGTATTAGGTATCAGGAAAACCCATAAGCATATTTGCAAAAATTGCATTTGAAGCTAAATTGAACTATATTCAGCAAAGTTGATACCTGTAATGCTCAACAGCAAACTTTAACTCTGGGATAGGAAGAGTAATCATACAAGTGTCAAGTTAGAATCTGTAGGTTGTTCTAGTTGCTCTTGGTTTGTTGTGCAGCATCCGATGGACATGTTTAAAAACAGAGGAAGGAAATCTACAAATTCTGTCAGTGAAAGTTAAGCCATGCAAGGCAGAAGTGAAAAATATAGTAAGTGTACCTTGTGATTAAGGTATTTGCTCTTCAGTTTGTTTGCCTTCATACTGTCTTCCTAGATTGGTGCTTGTATACCAGGTTCTTCTAGATGAGAAGCTGCTTTAACTACTAAAATGCCAAGTGAGAGGGAGGCTGTAAAAGTTTGTTTCTTCCTGAAACACTGAAACTCTTCTGTAAGAAACTCCATTGAAAGCAAAGTTTAGGTCATGGTTCTCTGATGTTTTATCAGACCTTTTTTGGGGGGGTTGAGGGGAGAAAAAGGAGTAACTTGCTTGTGAATCTCCGTAATGGTATGCCTTGGTCTCCTATATAAAAGCCCTCTCAACCCTGCATAGCTAACTGCGAAAAGCTAGGCATCTTCTGGGTGTTTTTTTGCTCTTCAGTCATAGTTTCTAGGTATATTAACTATTCCCCAGGACAGGTAAATTCTTGCTTTGAGGAGTTGCGAGTTAGTCTCTCTTACACGTAAGGAGTGATTGACAGCCCAGTCATTCTTAGTGGGCAGGTGAAGTTTGGATTGCCTAACAACCGAGGGATTCATTGCTTTTCTGTTACAAGCCTTATCTGCCTGTGTGCCTACAGGTCGTCTTTAGGCTGGCATAAACCTGCTTTTCAATAGAGTTTAGTTGAAATGCATGAAGCTCTGATCAAAACTAGCTGAATTTTTTCTTTAATTTTGCAGCTCTAGAACTATTTTGGCAAAGCTCACTGGATGCAGCATCATTATAATTGACAAAGCCTTTTTTTTTATTTCAGTACATCATAGTTTTAGTGATGCATTTCCTGTTCTCTCTGAATCTTAAATATGTAATGGGAAGAAATCTTAGGGGCTCATAATAATGGGCATCTGAAGGGAATATGTATGGGATTTTTCTGTGTGACTACTAGACTGTGCTTGAGGCAATGCATTTATTCCCAGAAGTCAGATGTGAGTGGAAAGGATCGGAGTATGAACAACTGCATGAGGATATTAGAGTGACCACTTATCTTGAAAGTCCTTGAACAGTGAGAGCACTGACTTCTTTATTGCCCATTTATATCTTTCTCTTAGCTAAGATGGATCTTGTTCAATTGGCAGTTAAACAAATGTTTGCAGTGTCATAGTGAACGCTCTGAATGCCTCTATGGTTGCTATTTTCATTACTGCCAGCGTTAGGCTTCATTCTTTTAGAATTCATGCCAAGAATAAATGTCCCAACTAGTTCCTTGTTACACTAAGAGGAGGAATGGTCTCCTGTGGTGATGAAAAGGAGCTGCTGCTGTTTGATGAGGGAGGGATATGGTGGGAATGGAATTACGTGGTATTGCTCTACAAATTCTGTTCAGACATAGACTAATGAGGTATGTGTTTAATTTTTTTTTGGTAGAAGTTACTTTAAAATTACTGTTCTCCTAAAAAAAAAACCAAAACAAACCCAAACAAAACCAACTTTTGGGAATGTTGTTGAAGTTGAGAACTACTCTTTCTCTTTGTGCTCTATTCTCCATCACACATTCGTCCTAAAATTTGCATCTAATCTGTTTTAACTATAGAAAAGATAACTAAATTAGGAAGTTGTAATATTTATTGTACCTTAACTCTTACTGTTAATTCTCGTGTTCCCAGGCTAAGAACTCACATGTACTGGATAGATAAGTTTCTTTAGTTGATGGAAAACTCTGAGTAACTTGAACTCCGTTTATCTTGTTATACGAAGTAATTACCAGCCTTTCCATTAGAACATGTTGAGGGAACCTGGTTCTACCACGTGTTTGGTTTGGAGGATCAGATTCCCCGATGATAACTTGGGAACTTCTGACTTGTAAACAAGTAGTTCTTCTCAGTGAAGAAAATAAACTTTTTCTTTAAAACAAGAAGGGGGGGGGGGGANTCATGGCAGAGCCTGTTAACTCAGTGGCCTTCTGTGAGGGTATAAAGGTCTATTCATGTAGATAGCATCGAAGGTTTGTGACCATTACTTGGAGGCAAATATCAGGGGAAAAAAAGTCGAGGCAAGTGTGTGCTTGCCTATGAAGAAGTTACTTCCTTAGTACCCACAAAAAAGTCAGCGATTCCTGTAGAAAGCTAGGTACTAGCTGTTGAGACTCTGAACTAGCAATCTGCTGTCTGCCATGGATTGTTACATTCCCAAATTTCTGTCCTTGTTTCCATTCACTGAAATGCGTTGTGGAATACAGTGACTGAAATTAAATGTCTCTGGTATTACACACTTCATATTCTCCACTTCATCTTTTAGCAGCTAGTTTGTTTCTCAGCTGCTGTACCTTTTATTTTTCTCTAGTCAGCTGGGCCTTCCTGAGGTTGAACTAATATTTGATCATTTGCTTTCTTGCTCCTGCCAACTCTTTATTTTGTTCTTACCTCTATTCCTCTCTTCCTATTTCTGGAAATTGAGTGGGAGATGCGTTGCCTTAGTTACAGTGACTAACCATTTCAAAGTTATTTATAATGTTTGTGTTTAAATAACCTGTATTGTAATACGAATCACAAAACATTTCACATCAATAAAAAAAAATAAACAAAGCAGTCCATGTCTAAGTGCCAGGAGCATCCTTACAGTGCAGATTTTTGGGTGTTTGTTTTCCTTCATTGTTGGGGGTGGAGGACAAGTTCTAATCTGGCATTTGAAGATGAATTTGAGAGAACGTATCTTGGTGTTATCCTTTGTGCAAATGAGGATGGAATCTTAGTATTTAAGCTCTGAACTATCAGGGAATGTTTTTCTTCCTCTGCTCCATAATGACGCTAGCACTCTTGCCAAAGGGTGGGAATATATCAGTTTAACCATGTTAATTCAGTTGTGATTGCTCAGGTGTTGATGAATTATACAGCATGACCCATTTCAGCACAAAAACTAGAGCTAATGCAAGAGTGGTGGGACTGAGTAGTTGGGAGAAAAAGGAAGATGAGATTTGTAGCCAGCTGGGTGGGTGCAGAGAGTTAAGATATGCAGATGAAAGAGGGGCAAAATAATTGGTCTGTAGCATCCTTGTAGATTGAGAAACTACTTGTTAGCTGAAGCATCTAATGACTTTTCCCCTATAATAATGAGATGCTCTTTACTGTGAATTGAATATAACCTTAGATTGTCATTGATTGTTTCTACGCTAATATATGTATGTGAATTTACTGAAGAATATCATTTAAGTAGATTGTTTACATGACTAATGTCTACCTATTTAGGGCAGCCTGAACACTTAAGTATTTTTCTCACTAAATTACTGAAAATATATTTGAATTTGAGAGGTGTAAAGCAAAGGTCTGCCTATTCTAAAACTGGGATTTTGGGTAAAACAAGAAAAAAACCAAACTGTTTTGCTTAAGCTTATGTTGTTAAACTTCAGAGCTGTGTTTACAGGGATGGGGCGGGGGAGCTTTCCTGCCCCAGAGTAGGAATGAATGCCCCTTGATAGTAAACCGACTCATATTAGGACGACTTGGTGAATGTTCAGGTTTTGTACATAACTTTGCCTGTTTGCATGGGTTAGTCTGTTTCTCACTGTGTCCTGAACTGTTGTGAAGCTATCCTAAATGTCTAATATTTCCATAGTTTCAAAAAACGAACTGTCACTTAACGGCCTTCCTAATTCCAGCTGATGAGTACTTGTTTGTAAGTTGTTCTTGGTCAATCTGCAATCCTGCAGTCATGCTTGAGGTTCACCTTCCCTTTGAGCTGGAATCCTGTAGTTCACTTCCATCTGGTGCTGAAAAGAAAGCATGGGTACATCTGAATTTTTTTTTTTACCTTGGCAAAGTGAAGATAGAACAGTACCTTAATGAAGGAAGAGAAAGGGACACACAAACTCTAGTCAGCGTGACAAAATGAGAATGAAATTGTAGTAGTTAAAGCATTGAGGCCAAAGTGAGCCTTTTTGGAGCTTACTGAATTTCTAGTGATTGTGAAGAACTCCGTGTTTTGTTTCAATATTTTGCTGTTTGTCATCTGCATTTTGACAGCTCCGTCTATACTGGTATCTCTTAACAGGGAGGAGGTTGAACCTTCCATTCAGGAAGCTGGTCATCCTGCAGCAGGCAGCACAAGAGATCAAGGATCTACCTAGCTCATAGCTGAAGGACCTACTTGAATCATAAGACAGCTGAACTGGGGCAGGGGAGGGGAACGCTTTCAGGAAGTTCTGCAGTTATTTATGTACTAACATAGTCTGTAACTGATGCATAATGTAGTCTTTTAAATCCATCACTGCAGGCTCAGTTTTGTGTAGTCTTAGGGGTTATTGGTGTTCTCTTCTTCCCTGTCCCATCTTTAGGTCGTCTGCTGCTTCTGTCCACTGCTTGTGGGAGTGAGCACACAGTCTATGTGAAGTCTTCGTTTCATCCTGAGCATTTGATGTCTCTTTCCTGCCTCAGATCTTGTGTGGTGTCTGTTGCTTTTTTCTCTACCTCTGCTAACACTTCATTCTCTTGCCAGCATCACCCCAGAAAGTGTTTTTGGTAGGTTAAAATGAAGGAAAAGTACACATAAAATAAGCAGATGAAGAAAAATAAAATGCAAACTTTATTTTTCTGCTTACATTATTACTTGTTGTTTTGAATTAGAGAAAAGTCTCGAGTCATGGTACAAGGACACTTCAGAAATAGTGCATTAATGGAATTCCCCAGCCCTCGCCTCCATTCCGATTGTAACTGCAGAGTTCTGTTCAGTTCTTGCTGTGTTTGCTAAAATGTGAGGATCAATAGAAAGAGGTCTTATGCTTAATACTGTGTTGCTGTGCAGTCTCTTTGCCAAGTTAGAAGCTTGTATAGGTACTGCCTGATAACTTTCATTTCCTTTGCTTCTGTCCCAGTTCCAGGAACAGCATTTTGTTTTACAGCTCTGCTGTATCTGTTGCTTTATTAAATAGTGTTCTTTCATTCTGAGGGATAATTTTCAGTATTAAGGAGGACTTGTAGAAGAACACTTTCTTTTCTTACTTCTCTGTCACCTGCAAGGTTGCAAATGCCATTAGTGTCCTGCCTCATTCCTGATCCTATAGGAACCACCCAGCTCATCATTTATTTCTTCCAGTCCTACCCCATAAAGTTATGTTTTCTATTTCTTTCCGTCTACAAGCACACAGCCGTTTAAAGATTATCTAACACTACTAAGATCACAGACTGAGAAGTCTATTTTAATAGAACTTTTCAAGTAAAGAATAAGTAACTTGTCCATAGACGCTTGTCTATTCTTTTACCCTAAGTTTAACAAGTTATAATTACTGCAATTAGGGATGTAAATAGTCAATTTAATCTACTTCAGAAGAAATGGAGCTCAAGAAAGGAGAAGATCTTCATAATGAGAGTAGAAGAAAGGTGAAGAAGGGATTTGTAAAGCACTAGTGAGAACAAGAAGGACAAAATTGGTTATGATATCACAGATTGTCAGTATCAGTGATCAGTAAAGCTCTTCCTCTAATGAACATCAGATCTTCATAGTTAAGGATCATCCAAAAACCAACAGGTACCCAGCTACCCTGTGGAGCTCTGTTTGCGATGACTTCAAGGCATTCGTTCACTTTTCTACCTGCTGCACCTTTCTACAGCACAGGAAGGAGGCTCTCCCAGCATCTGCAGGCTCGAACTAACACTGTGAATAATACAGGGAAGAGTGCTTTCTACTGTTACCCAAAGATGCAAAGAATTACTTTGGGTCAAGTATATAGAATTTTTCGTCTTGGAAGGGCAAATATAGCTGTGTGCAGCCACACCTTTTATTTTCAAAAGAGATTTGACTTTGCACATTGTGAATTGGCTGGTTTGTTGGTTGGGTTTTTTTTTAGGACTTAGAACATTTAACAAGCTATAAGTGCTTAAATAAAAAGTGTGATATCTTTCGTAGTTTGCATTTGAACAGATTAGGTGAGGAAACCTCACAACTAAAGGTTGATAAAATTCCTGCAGTGCTCTGCGTATGTGTTAAATTGCTTTAGTAATCGTTAAAGTATTAAGCTTATTGCATACATAATTAAAGAATAACTACTAGCATCCAAGTAGAAGTACCATGGTTCGTGACTCTGTGCCCACAAATAGCAGAATAATTTTGCTGAAAAATTAACATGATTGTTAAAAAGCTGTTATGTCTTTGCTTTTCAACCTAAGCTTTGTCTGGAAGGCTCTCTTTGGCTGTTGCAATGGCTGTAGAAAATACCGTAAGCATTTAGGGTATCACACTGTTTTCCTGTCTCGACATCCAACCCCCTTACATGGGGCAGCAGGAGATACGTTTCCTTCTATAAAACTCTCCACTGGAACTTACATAAGCTAAAGAAATAGTATCTGTTTGAATGACAGGAGGAATAGCCATGCCAGCGGTGTCTGTGGAGACTGTCAGAGGAGAAGATCAGCTCCCCTTCCCTGGAAGTTTGCCATACCAGTATTAGCAATGCTCTCCTCCATGCTGGCTGGAGGTGTTGGAAAGTCGTTTTGGAACTGTCGTTATAGAGTAAGGTCTTCAGAAAATTGGCTCTTTGCCTCCTGAATGACCATAGGCAGAAATAAACCTTCGAGGCCTGAAGCTTGGTCTTGTGGCAGCAGTCGGCCACAGTTAACTGAACCCAAGAACAGAATAAATGTGCCTCCAGAAAAGATCTCAGAAATACCTGCTGGAGTTCAGCCTGTTACACTGTGGGAGCCCTTATTGCCTCTTCTGAAACACGTGTGTTAGACATGTTCACAAAAGCCTCCCCTTCCTTTTTGTGTTTTGATTTGGTGGGTTTTTTTTTTTATATGTGTGTATATATATCATGACTACAGTGCCCACTGCTGCTTCCCTTACGTGGCCTGACACTGCTGATTTTGGGGAAAAGTAACTTGTAAAAGTAGGATGAATGATTGAAGAAAAAAGGAGGAGTTGTTGGAATGCTGTAATTTGACCTCAAGATTTCGTGACCCGCTCTTGCGTGGAGCGCAGTGACACACAGCGTGGCATCGTCACAGCGTGGCATCGTCACAGCGTGCCTGTTTGGAATGCTGCATTCTTACTTTGCACGGAGTATGGGGTGGCTGCAGAAGTGAGGTGGCAACTGCTTTGGTTGGTGTATATTTTCACTGTCTTGTTTTTTCACTAGATAAGAAACAATGAAAATGACCTGTGACAAGCAAGGTTCAGAACAGGCAGGAACATTAGAATATGTTTTACTTGTTACTCTATTCTTCTTTTAGGATGTTAATTAACAGCCAAAACTGTGCTAATTATGTGACTTTGAAATTATCTACCACAGTAAAGGCCAACGTTTTCAGCTGGCAGATAGGAGAAGGAAATACAGCTACAAGAACTGCTGAGTGCTAATATATTTCTGGTGTGCGGTAGGACTCTGTGTGTGTGAGAGATGGAGTACATTGCCTGAACGGACCCTGATCTTTAAAGTCATGTGGAGTAGGTAAATTTTCATGAAAGGGTAGGAGTTTAATAATTTTAGGATGGATTAGATGCTTCTCCTTGGGTTGTTTTTTTCATTTGCAAAGTTTCTAACAATAATGATTGAAGCTCCCTGGCTTCCTGCCTAGGGCCATGGTTTGATATTTAGTTGCAGCTGAGCTTAAGCAGTCACTTATTCTTTTCTTCTGCAAAGTGGTGAAAAGGGTGGGGAGAGACAAATTAGGCTAGCATCTGACTGCAAAATTGTTCCTTGAAAGTTTTCCTAAGTAGGAACAAGAAAGGAGTGTTTTAGCTCGGATAAACTTACTCTAATGTCTTCCTTGGTGACAGAAGTCCTGTAATCGCAGAAGAGGTGTCCTCGGTGAGTGTCCTTTGGTTTGGGGGCTGGGGGCGGAATTTGAGGGGAGGAACTTGAGTGTGGTCTGCCTTGGACCTCTCTCTCTCTGTAAAAGTAACTTTGAAGTTGTTGGCCTGAAACTTCTTAGAATGTGTTTTGAAACTGAGCAATATGCTTAATTTTCTTGTCTGGTTCCTGATTGTTTTGGGGCTTGAGTGTGGTTGTGAATTCCTTTTTAATTGTGAGAGAACCTAGGGTCTTAAGGCTGTCTGCTTCTATTTCTAACACACCATGTTGACTTACACTAACTATGAAAACACTGAAACAGGAAAAGTACTTCTGTAACATACTTGTTTACCACATGTGCTGCCTTTCAGGACCCTCAGCTTTTTCACGTCTCCCACACGACAACTGCATGCCAGTTCTCTTGCAGCATTTCTTAGGCTTCTGCCCTCTTTTGGGCTGATCAAGTGCACTGCTGCTTATGGTTTCACAACTGCAGCTCTGAAAATGACATCAAAAAGATTCTGTTGCCTTCCATATTTTCTCAGGAGGGTACAGTGAAAGTATAAGATCGTGTTCAGGTAGTCCCGTTACCTGAAAACTGTATGCCAACAGTAGTCTGAACTTGCCGCAGCCTTTTCACCTCAGAAACATGTATGGACAGAAAGCCCCTCAACTTCTTAACTCCCTCATATGCTTGTGTGTGTGCAGCTCTAATTCTTGGACACCATCCAGTGACTGCTTGGAGCAGTGCCTGTTGTGACTAGTGATCCCTCTCTCCCTGCACAGAGAGATATGCTTGGGGTAGGGAAGTATCTAGTAAGAAAATACGCTCGTAGAAAAATGACTAAGTTGAAATAAACTAAAATAATAATTGGTCACTTCTCTACAAATAGTAATTAATGAAGCATGTCAGTCTAAGAATGAATTTAAGTCTTCTGTAAGGAAAGAAAAATTTTCATCTCAGCCCTATAGGAAATTGAAATATAAAATAATAGTTAAACTTGTTGGTTTATATTTCACATATCGCCTAGTATGGTTGTATGGATACCACAACATAAGCGCATTGGTTGTGCAAATATTTTTATCAGGAGCTAGAAGAGATAGCATTTTGACTCACCGTTACTGAAAACCTTATCAAGATGGACTGTTCCTCACTTCATTCTGTTTCCCAGTTTGATCCTGCTGCAAAGCTGTTTCATTCAGTGAGTTATGGATGAGGCTATTCATGCATTTGACTCTGGTTTAATTTTCTGGAATAAACAATGATAAAACTACAAAGCTTGGTTTTAAAAAAAATCCCGAAACAGTGGGCATGTCTTCTGGCTGTAAGAATGGACTAGCAATAATTATCTTAGAAAATAAGGGTATAATAAAATTGCACTTAACAGTCTCCAAACAAATCACCTGCATGCTTGTTATGCAATATGTTTGTTATAAGTATTTTGCACTAAAAAGCAAAGAATATGGAAGATTTAAGTCAGGGCCCTTAGCCCTCATCTTTTTTTGTTGTTGTTGTTGTTTGTTTTTTTTTTGTTTTGTTTTTTTTTTTGTGTTTGTGTGTGGGGTTTTTTTTGTTTGTTTGTTTTTTTAGAAACAGTAGGGAAGACTCAGTGAAGGTCAGATTACAGCTTCTGTTTCACACTTGTTCTTGAAACTGCTCATCAGCACCATTTTAATTTTATTTTTTTTTTTACATTTGCCTGAAAATCTTAGGCAGTCATTCGGGGGCTGCTGTCTGTGCTGTGGGCTCTAGAGCAGGTGACCGGAAGATGGCTAGTAAGAGCAGCACTGATGCTGTCAAAAGCCCCATGGGTCACATATGAAAGTATAAAACATAAATGAACGCTGGGATGCATTGGAGGAAAACCCAGACTGACAAACACTTAATAAATAAGTATTTTGCAAAGTGTTAATAAGAAAAGTAGTTTGATACTTAGGAAAGCTTACCTAAGTATCCGATTCTAGATTTTCTTTGTCAGAGGAGGGAATATGAGAGGATAGCAGAATTCCTTTTGCTATGCTGAAATAAATGAAAAATATGCGGAGTTTTGAGAACACCTATATTATGTGGCTGCTAGTGTTTAAAAATTAGGATCAAGGTTGTGAATTAAATGACATTTATGATAATTTTTTTGCTATTCTGTACTTAATGTTCCCTATCTTATAAGAGATATGGAGTACTTTCTGTTGTGCTTTTTGTGTTAGGTTGTACAAAGGTTCTCTGTGATAAGACTAGACAAAAGGTTAATCTGTTTTCAGTGTGGTTTATTGGCGTGAAGTGTGGGAACTTTGAGGGAATGTTCAGCTTGAGGATTTAGAGAACAGGTCAGGGAAATTCTTAATTTAAAAATTATATTAGGGAAATAAATGAATATAACTTGTTAAGATCTAAGTATAGCATCTACTTGCATTCAAAGAATTAAAAAATTATGCTTAAGGGGTATATATTTGTTGCCAAAGGATTGAATTTGAACTGCTTCACGGACGGAAGTCATGAGCTAAGCACTTGGAATGAGTTTGTGAAAGTTCACTGTTTGAAAGAGGCATTAGACAACAGTAGTCTCTTCTGGAACAAATGGTATTTTCTTTACAATTACTCCTCTAACTTGGTTTGTTAAGTGTTGAAAACCAGAAGAATCTGGGGAAAAGAAAAGCTTCTCTGATGAAGTGAATTCTGACAGATTGTACTAATCCTAAAATTTTGACGGACTTTGACCCAACACCAAGTGGTTGATTCAGCTCACTAACTGTCCATAGTATTTCCTTCATACAACGACTGCTTAACTCGAGACATTTTTGGGAACTTTTTAATTAGTGGCTCATGTAATTAAAGCAACTTAAAATATTTGGTTTATTTCCTGTTTTTATTAAATGCCCTGATAAAATCATAGATTACAAAGTCTAGCAAAAGTAATAAAAGTGAAATAAATAACACATTGTAAAGGTTATCATGTGCTATTTAAATGCATCTAAAAAGTGAAGATACAAACCAAGATAATTCACTTTGATTCAACTGGGTCTTCCCTTCATCTAAACACAGGTAGAAATTAGTTGAAAAAGCATTTGTAACGCTATTGGATGTCTGTTCTGAAGAGCAGTAGGCCTGGTGAGGCAGTGTATTTTTCACAGGTATTTAGTAGTAGCTTGCTTGTCTTCCCACTGTGGAGGGATTTAAGCAGTTTAGGACCGAGGTCAGAGAAATTGCCGCAGCACTGATTTGCTGCTGTGGAGAGATGTGGTATGCTCACTGGAATATTCATTTTGTAAGGTGGTTCTTTTGCCTCCTCTGATTTTGGTTGTTTTGGGTAACACCCCGTTTAGTGCACATCACTTCTTGGTTTCATGTTCAGAACATCATCTTTTCCCATCCAACCCCTATCCTTCTCACCCCTGAAGAAGTAAAAAGCATTACAATTTCATGTGACACAATTTTCATTGGGTTCCTGTTTGTCAAGGAAAGATCTGACTCATTTGATTTATTTTTAAGAGTACTGCAGTTAGGTATTTGGCGGTAACTGAATGTAATGTGGATGCGAGTTCTCTTCAGTCAATATAAGGCTACTTTAATTATAAATGAGCAAGGTCTTGGTTTGGTTTAAGTGATCTGCTTTTGATTGATGGCATTACTTAGTTTGAATTACTTTTCGTGGGAGAGTCTGTGTCTACCGTGCAGGTGGGTTTAGCTGTTAACAGTTAACCTGTCTTTTTCACACCCCTTTCAGTATTCCATTGTCTGTGAAATGTAATAATATTTTTTGTAAATAATTTTTTACTCCTTAATTTGCCTTGCAAAAATTCTTTTTTTTTTTTTTTTTTTCTTTTTCCCTGTAATGACCACATCCTGCTGAACTTAAAAATTGCAGTCTTATGCACAGCAGTCCTCTGACCAGATAGAGAAGATGACCAGCTTCTGGCAGTCAGACGCACCTGACTTTCCCCACTTTGCAGGCTGTATTGATGTAGTGTAATCAGCTATTGCACTTGTGTGTCAGGTAACACCACCAGTTTTCCTCTTGTGTTCATGTGGAAGTGTCAGTCATGACTTAATCTGTAAGCAATTGGTAGGGTGCAGGGAGAGGAGATGTTGGGCTGTGCGTCCTGTCCAATTCCCCGGAGGAAGTCCTGAAGTATGTGGAAATATCCTCTGCGTTTCCCATGGAACTACACTGAACTGGAAAATGCAAATCATGCTTTTTGCTCACATCTCTGACCTGTCATTGACTGATTTGGGCCTCTTGTAAGGTGAAGTGCTGCTACATCCATATGCTGAAAACGTGCCTCTGAGTATGCTGGCTTTTTCTCTTCTAAAGCTTGCATTTTGGGGAAATAAACGCTATAGATCATTGAGCTGTGTCAAAAGCTTGTACAGATACAGTTAACACCTCAGTCCCAAGTGAAATAGTTGATTCTGACTCTTCTTATGCCCCACCTTAAAGCCGTGTTTTTGTCCTGTAAGGCTAGCCTCAAGGCTTTTAAGACAACAAAAATGCATGTGCATTAGCAGTGCTGGAAGTGTTTATATGAAATTGCACACTCCTAAGTCTATTCAAGGAGCTGCTTATTCCATGTATTTTGCTATATTTTTCTGCCCCCTTTTTTTAAGTGGCCTTTTGAAGACACAGCCTATGGATTAAGCATCATACAATAGTTTAGGTTGGAAGGGACCTTTAAAGGTCATCTAGTCCAGTTTCCCTGCAATGAGCAGGGACGTTTTCAACTAAATTAGGTTGCTCAGAGCCTTGTGCCACCTGACCTTGAATGTTTCCAGGGATGGGATGTCTACTGCCTCTCTGGGCAACCTGTTCCAGTGTTTCACCACCATCATCTTAAAGAAGTTTTCTTATGTCCAATCTAAATCTACCCTCTTTTAGTTTAAAACCATTACCCCTTGTCCTATTGCAACAGGCCCTACTAAAAAGTTTGTCCCTGTCTTTCTTATACGCCCTCATTAAGTACTGAAAGGCTGCAAGAAGGTCTCCCTGGAGCCTTCAGGCTGAACAACCCCAACTCTCTCAGCCTGTCCTCATAGGATAGGTGTTCCAGCCCTCGATAATTTTTGTGGCCCTCCTCTGGACCTGCTCCAGCAGGTCCATCCATGTCTTTCCTGTGCTGAGGGTTCCAGAGCTGGATGCAGTAGTCCAGGTGGGGTTGTAGCAGGGCAGAATCCGCTCCCTCAGCCTGCTGGCCATGCTTCTTTTGAGGCAGCCCAGGATACAGTTGGCTTTCTGGGCTGTGAGTGCACATTGTTGGCTAATGTCCAGCTTTTTCATCTACCAGTACCCCCATGTCCTCAGCAGGGCTTTTCTCAATCGCTTTATCCCCCAGCCTGCACTGATGTGGGGGGCTGCCCTGATCCACATGCAGGACCCTGCACTTGTCCTTGTTGAACCTCATGAGGTTCACACAGGCCCACTTCTCAAGCCTGTCCAGGTCCCTCTGGATGGCATCCTGTCCCTCAGGTGCGTCAACCGCACCACTGAGCTTGGTGTTACGTGCAAACCCTTCAGTTTGACTAGCAGATCTTGACTTAGGCATGCTGGTTTCTTGCCTTCCTTTCCTGATGTCTTACACCTGGGGATCAAGAGCTCTTGCACACTCTATGGAAAGCATCCGTAAAGATCTGCCAGCTCTGTTCTGCTCCTTGTCCCTGAGGGCAGTTTCACAGAGGGTCCTATTGACTAACTCCTTGAACAGCTGGAATTTTGCTTTCCTAAAATTCTGGGTTCTGACTTTACTCTTTGTCTGACTGCTTGGCAGATATCTAAAGTATGTGATGCTTTCCTCCCTCTACCCAATATCCATTTTTAACTGTTTTCTCCTGGATGTTCTAAAATACGTGACAGCTATGTACCAGAAAGTCACGGTTCCATAGTAATATGCTGAGGGATTTTGACTTTTCAGTCCTCTTGTGTTTCAAGCACTGAGGCTTCTGTGAAGCCAAACTAATCTTTGAGAGGTAACCAACTATGGACAAAAGTGGACTTAAATAGCTCCGAACCTGTGTTTTCTTGTTAGATTTTAATATGCATGAACATCATGTCTTGAATTGTAATCTCTTCTTTGAATGTGACAAGCATCTGTTCAGATTGGAAATCATTAGTCTCTTCTGGCCTTATTAGAAGTACAGTGTCTTTTGAAAAGTAGCTGTAGTTTCTAAAAAATCTGCCCTGGTTGTGAACATTCTTGATGGGTTGATTTATATAGGAACTGCTGTGACTCATAGCGCACTACCTTATTTTTATCCAGACAATTACCTTGCTAAAAGATGTGCAAAATAGTATTTAAAGATTTGTTCTCTCAGTTTAAGGAGCAATGCTATTGTCTACCTTTTTATCTGTACTCTTAATGTTAGATCAGAATTTGTCTTCTGCTTGCTTTGCTGTCTTCTCAAATTTTTTAATTGAAATTCTGAAGTACTTAACTAAAAGGATGGTAAAAGTGACATTGAGGACCATAAAAATGGTATCTGAGCTGAAGTAGTTCGTTGTTTGTGTTGTTTGGTGGTTTGGTGTTTTTTATTTAAAGCTGTGTTAGTGCCAGGTATAGTATAAGAAATTTTAAAGTTGATAGGGCTTTTTGGATATGCAGTTATTGTTTGAAGAGATACACGGGCACACACTGAAATAACATGTAGGTAAAGATTTCTGGAGTCCCTAGAGGATCTTACTCCTCTTCTGCCTTGATTTTTAATAGTGATGTGAACATCAGAGGATCAACATGTGTTTTCACTTGTGTCATTTGGGATGCTTCATAGATTCATGGATCTCCAGACTTGTGGATTCATTATTTCATCTCTTGCTTTATGCTAGGGAACTGTTCAAGCTCAAAGGTGTGTTTTTTTTTCTGAATAGCAAATCATTAAGTAGGATTCAACAGCAGGAGTGCTCTTAAATCTATTTTTTTTAATCTACTTTTATTTAAAAATGGTGTGATACTTTTGCCATGATCTCTGACAGTTCTGCTGATTCATAATGAAACAGCTTGAGTTACCACTTCATTTGCCTGTGAAGCTCCTCCAAGTGGTACTCCTTGGTAAATAGGTAGTCACTGAGCAAATGGTGTGGTGTAGCATCCTCCTACCCCCTCGCATCCTCTCCTCGCCCCAAGTGAGCTCACAGCTGGACATATATATTAATGATATTAGTTTTATGTTAATGTACCTACTTGTGGACTGTGATTCCTGGGGGCAGACATCCTTGTGAATATCTGCTGCTGTTAACCTTCTGGGAATTGTAAATGTTATTAATATAACCTACAGAATGCTCTGGAATAACATGCCTGATTTTAACCAGCGAAGGAGTTAGAGGATCAAGTAAATAAATCAAGATAAGTGGATCAGATTTCTTTTTTCTTTTTTTTTTTTTTAAGATAGTGAACAATTTTCTCATCTTTTAGTTATATGAAGGCATGAAAACTAGAAGGAGAAAGTAAGATACAATTTTAAATTAATTGTACATTTAATGCTCTGCAAAGCTTGGTATAAATACAAACAAATTATCACAAGGATTTGGAACAGCAGATGGATGTTTCTTCTCCCTCTACCAGCCCCCGAGATATCCAGGAATATCTTTGGGAGAACTTGGTGTCCTTCCTGTAAGTACTCTAAATGTAACCATCATAAATAAGTGATGTGTTTGTGCTACGTTGAAACAGTCTTTAGCATAATTTAGTACTACAAATTCCCATCTGATGTAAAAGATAGAGCATTAGGCACCAAATATATTGACTTACATATCCTGAAATCCAAAGTAAAGCTTAGTTTTGTATTTTAAAATATATTGCTTTTATTACAACAAAAATAAGGCTGGTGACTTCAGCATTCCACATACTTTAAGTTTCCAGGACTTTTTAAAAGAAAAACAAAGAAACCTGAACTTTGCACATTTTCCCACTATTAGTAATCTGTTTTGTGATAAGCCTTTACACCTTAGTTAAGACTTCCATGAATTTGGGTCACCCACCCACCCAGCTGTGTTGGGAATAGCAGCCTTCTGTGGCACGGTGCTCCAGATGCTGGCAATGGCTTTGTCTGCCTTTGCTCAGGTACTGCCACAAGTCATCTTTTCCGATGAGACTTCCGCCCGTGTCACTGGGATTAGTCTCACGCTGTGTCTTTGGGAGGTCCTTGTTGTTGCCTCCGATGTGGTTATTGCTTTCGCTCTGCTCAGCACAACGTCGTTTAGAAGGCTGCCTGCCAGTGTTAATTCTGTTGGTTGGGTTTTTTTTNNTGCATTTTGTCTTGTCTCTGTAACAAATGGTTATCTTAAGTAGCTTCTCTCTGAATTATTGATGTTCCGGAATGACTCTGTGCTCCAGTCTGTTTGCCTTCTACTTTGATTGTCTCTTGCATTATTCTGTGAGATAAATATATTCATATGAAATACAGCATTAATCAGCCTCTGCAGTGTCTTTATACATGAGTCTATAGGTATCTCAGTAGTGCTATAGATTACGGGGTAGAATTCTTACAGATAACTATAAATTCGGAGAATAAGGCATTCAGTGTCTGTTACTGTAGGCAGTTTTTATTTTAATCGATACGTCTTCCTGTACTCCCCAACTTAACTGCTTCCAAAACATTAAGAGCGTCATATTGCTTTGTGTTCTCCCTGCTATCTTGCCAGACTATCCTTTGAATGTGAGTACAGATGGTATGACTCATTTACACTTGTCCTAAGCAGGCGAGGTACTTAACACCAAGTATGTGCCTCCAGCTTTTGATGCCTGTGAAAAAGATAGTTTCCCTCCCCCCACCCCAACTAGAATTATTTTGCTATAATTCAATCAGATTTCCATTGACCTTCCTTTTAAAATTGGGTATGCAGTTGTTTGGGTTGGTTTGTTTGTTTTTTTTCCCCACCCTGACTAAAATGCAATTGACTTAATTTTTGAAAGATGCCAGACTTTTACTGATTTTGCTGAGGCCACTTTTAAATATGAAAAATGAAGATTACCTAAGAAAATTGCTGTACTAGTTGGATCTAGAAAATACCCTGAGGTACTGTGACACTATTCTGCTACTTCTTCAGTACCTCTGAAATACAGATAACTATTTTTTCCTAGTGTATTAGAACCTGGTGGATTCTGCAACTTGGGACACGAGTAAATCAGCAAACATTTTCCCTTCTCAAATACGCTGAGCCTAATAGAGAGTCAGTGTTGACTAGACCTGATCTGGTAGATCTTGAATATGCTGAAAAATGGCTTCTCCTCCCTCTTCAGGAGCCAGAATAGAAAAGTAGACTTATGAAGTTGTGTGTTTGGTTTGGCGAGGGTGGGTATTATTTTCTTTTCTATAGGATCATTCTCCCCTCTTTTATCGGCACCTCAGCTGAAGATCTGCTTTTACAGGTAATGCTGAAGAGTGTACAGCATGTTGAAGTCTCACTTGGCACTGAACAGCAGCAAAGGGGAAGTGAGAGCATGGGATAAAGTACAGGCTGGTGTGTATGGTCTAATGCCTTATTTGTTCAGCTTGTCCCTTTTCACTTCGGTCAGACCCGAAATCAAGCTCCACGTTGTGATACAGTATCCTTTTTCCTTTTTAAGGCAGTAAGTTTACTAAAGAAAAAAGGATAAGGAGCACCTTTTTTGTAACCTTTGTTTAATATTACTAATTTACATGGGTGAAACTTGGAAGCTTTTGTTCATTGTCCCATGGCCATGTCTGTCTATATCTAAAAATTGCATAGTAGCTGTGTTTTTCAACAACAGCTTCCTTTGTTTTCTTGCAGCTGTTTCCCATATATGCTGTTTATCAATAAAAATTTGGAGGACCAGCCCTCCCTTAAACCTGTGTAGGTGGTCATAATTGCCCCAGAGCTTCATGGCTGCACTCACCTGGAAGCTGAACGCTTTTGTTTAAGACTTGTGCTCCCTCTGATGGCGAACTGCTGCGCTTTGCTTGCTTTTGGTGTTCGCTTTCATCTCTCCCTCTTGGTCTCCATTTTATCTTTTTGCTGTTATGCTGGATTAGGCTAAGCCCTTTTGTGTGTGTATGTGTGTCCCAATTAAAATATATTTAAAAAAAACTGATCAAATTGGAGGGCCATACCACACTGCATATATACTAGACAACAATAAGCTATTTCATCAGGTAGAGGGAGAGGAGGGAAAGCTTATTTTATTTTATATTTTTAAATATCACTGTTGCTCTTCTGTGATTCATGGGGAGTGTATTTCCTAATGTTTAGCTTAAAGTGGTGACTCAGTCTCCATAAGGCTTGAATAAGGATAATTTGCTCTCTTAAACTTAAATTCTTTGTTCCAGAGGTCAAGTATTTGAATAATATCAGCTTATGTATGGTACAAAAAAATAGTACTATAAGGACTTTATTAGTTATTTTTGTGTGGGATTATTAACAAATGACTGTCTTTTACATCTTGAAATGATACTAATTAAGATTTCATATATAGAAAATAAATCTAAATGAACTGTCATTGCAGCTTGTGCGTTAATGATGGGGTAGCATATGGTAAATTTTTATTAGCCATAGGTAAGTTTGATATGTAGAGTACAAGTAGTGTGAGATAAAGCTGTTTATCATGTGGTTACAGCAGTAAAGCATGATAGTTTGTATGTCTTTGTACGTGCCTGTGCACAAGATCAGTTTGAGAGAAAAGATGGCTATCCCATGTTATCTGTGAGCAAATGAGCCTTTGCTACAACATTAATAAGAGAAGGAAACCAGCAGATCTTTGTGATCTCATTACATCTCTTTCCTGCTTCAGTAGGAGTAGTTTCAAACATTTCTTCGCTGTGTTTGTTAAATTATTTAATGTGATATCTAACCTTTGCTTAACGTCAATTATTTAAATGGGTGAAGGCTATCAGTTCTGGTTCTTTGTCACTGACTACAGTGGCACTGTTAGGTGTTTGCTGTGTGTGGTGCTGCCTTTCGTGTGTAATACTGGCAGCAGTTTCAGGTGGCGGAAGAGGTGCTGGTCGGGGAAGTTTAAATTACTGCAGTGAGTTTTCTGGTGTGTTGGTAAGCCTTTCTGACAGCACAGGGAGAAAGTAAAATCCAAATTGATGGCGCATCTGAATCTGAGTCCCCCATTTAGTTCTGTTTGGATGAACAGTTAGTATCATCGGGACGTCAGGCTTCCAAGTGTTGATTCTTTTTGCTGGCCCATGCTTGCACCTGCCTGGGAATCCTGTTCAGCACGCATTTGGCAATTTTGGTGGAGGTAGGTGAACCTGGAAACACAAATCAGAAAGATTGAAGTGTAGAGCTCTTTTAATTGTGAGCCTTTAATGTCTACTTGAATGTGAACTCAGTAATCTTAAAAATTTAGTGAAGTAACTAGAGCCTTCCAGGAATTCTGGCACTTGAATGAAAGATGTAAAGGCGTATGTGCTGATCAGAAATTTTGTGGTCTTGCTCAAGTGTTTTGATTTTCGTTGGTGTGCTGCCACCAAGTGGCAAAACTTGACATTGCTGCTTTTTTAGAGTGATTTACACCAATGATGCTTTTTCTTTTTTTTCTCTCAAACTGAAAAAGTTGGAATATGACTTTCCACTTTTTCTACGTTCACATATAATATTACAAATTATTATTTGGAGTAACATGACTGCTTGGACAGTCTGCAATTTCTAGGATCGAAGAATCATCGAAACAAAGCTTTTTTTTTTTCTTTCATCATTCTGCTGTTCAGTTTAAAGATTCTAGATTTCTGTCAGTTATTGGAAATAATAGGTTGAGAAAGTTCTAGGGTGAAGTGGGGAATTTCAAAACAGTATAAGCACAAATCCAAACATAAAGACCAAGTATAAAAATGCTGAGATCAGAAAACAATATTTGGCAGATCAGAAAATGTGCAATGTATTATAGAAACCAAGTCTGAATCCTGTTAGACATTTCAGAGTATCTTTTCATAAACAATCTTATTAAAATAATCGGTATATTAAAGTAATACCCTGACCAATATTCAAAGTGCTTGAAATACTTCATGGTGCTAATCTAAGCAAAGATTGCTTGGTAAGATGAAGGCTGTTGATGTGGGTAAGGGGAGAGTGTTGCAGGTGGAGTAGGCGTAGTCATGGAATGCTAAGGGTGGGTGACCCCATGTCTGCAGCTCACACATCTGACGTATGCCATCTACTTTACCTTCTGCTGAGCACTGTGTGTGGACAGGAATGATTGGGGGAGTGTGTGCAGAAGTCGCAGAAAAGATGCATTGCCCCTGGTTAAGTACCATTGATTGTGTTACGCTATTTATCATCTGGTCCTTACAGACTTCAGCTCTATAAAAATTGCTGAGCAGTGAAGTGATACTTTCTTTCTAAGAACATAAAGAATGTAACACTTTAGTTACAGTGTTATTTGGGAATATGATTAAAGGTCTGAATGAAGACCCCAAGATGCATCTGTCCAGATTAGCAAAGCTACTTTAAGTGCTGTTTAAAGAGATAGTAACTTCAAGCCCATGTTAGAAAAGGTAGTCTCCCTTCATATCCCTCCCTTGGGAGTTTTCTTGCTGTCCTCTTGCAGTGGTATTCAGCTGATGTTACAGTAGACCGGTTTGGGGGCTGAATTAGCAAAAAAACAGTTTTAGCTTTCTGCCAGTTGGGCTCTCTGGGTTAGCTTATGGGACAGTAAGATAACTGCAGTATCGGCACAAAGAAAACACCGGGGATATGTAACTACAGTCATGGTCCCTCTTTGTCCTTGGCTTATATTGGGGCTGAATACATCACTGAATGTGTCAGTATTTGAAGGGTGGCTACAAATAAGATGGAGACTCCCTTTTTACAAGGAGTCACATGGAAAAGACAAGGGGTAGTTGGTACAAGTTACTCAAGGAGAGATTCAGATTGGACGTGAGGGAAATTTTTCACAATGAGAACAATCAGCCATTGGAATAATCTTCCCAGGGAAGTGGTGAATTCCCCAAGATGGGACACTTAAGATTTAGCTGGACAGGGTCCTCAGCCATCTTGTCTAGACCGTGCTTTTGCCAGGAAAGGTTGGGCCAGATGATCCTTGAGGTCCCTTCCAAACTGGGATTCTATGACCACGTGCTACTCTGCCCAGTTTGGAAAGGTGACTGAGGATTGTTTTTTGACCTGAGTTATTTTAGAAGATTCTGTACCTGCTTACCACAGCTGTTACCTTTCTATTTACCTTAATTCTATACACCCTCTTAACTATGAAAGCTGAATCTTCTGAGGTTTGCTTTTCCTGCTGTCGTACCCACCCCTGGTGGAAATGAGGCATCCATGAAGGCTAGGCTTTCTTTGTAAATGTCACAGATAAGAGGAGGAGGAAAAAATGTAGATTCCTTCATTTTGGCCCACAAAAAAGAAATCCATTGGTACAACCCACTAGTAGTAAAGATTACAACTTTGTATGAATACACTGAAACTTCCAGAGATCTCCTCTCTGGCACAGGGAATCTCATGTGTTGCTGACTACACTGCCAGTTCTGTCCCAGGAAGTATTGGCATATCAATATGGCAATTCTGCTTCTTATTTGAAAAAAAAAACAAAAACAAAAAACAAAACGATAACCCAAGGTACGGTTTTGTTTGCCTTAGTAAACAGTAGCAACAGTTTTAACATACTTAAAACCTTTACTTCTGAGGTGATGGTAGTCGTTCCTGTAAAATATATCCAGCTTGTGATCTATTGGCTTATATTTAATCCTAGACAATTTTAAGTTCTGATTATTTTTTTAATGTAAATTAGGAATTAATTTTGCTTGTGGCCATTTCAGTTCTGTTGATAATCTTTCTCAGGCTGTGTAAATGCTACTGCACTAAGTCACATGGCCTTTTTCATGGTAAGAAATTTCTGTATAATTTCATTAAATGCTGTGTGGCATTTGTTTTGTATTTCCTTGTTCTCCTGATGTTCTTCAAGTGCTTGTCTTACTTGTTGAAATAACACGTTAAGTAAATTTAATGAAATCCAGCATGGTTGTATGACGTAAGTTTCACTGGTGCCCCTTACAGAACTGATCTATAAAGGAAATATACGAACTGTTTAGGTATCTTTGGGAACTGAAATTGTGGATGGACTTCTTCACTGAAAAATATTTATTTTATGTTCCTAACTCACAAAGTAGTAGGGACGCATAACTAAGGAGTGTCTTTATTCTGTTTAAGGTAAATGTGTCAAGGTTGTACGTTACCTTAATTCTGCTATTTTCTAGGTTGGTTTAACCCCGGTGGGCAGCTCAGCCTCACGCAGCTGCTTGCTTGCTCTCCTCCAGCGGGATGGGGGAGAGAATCAGATGGGTAAAATGAGAAAACTCATGAATTGAGATAAAGACCGTTTAATAGGTAAAGCAAAAGCTGCATGCGCAAGCACAGCAAAACAAGGAATTCATTCACCACTTCCCAGAGGCAGGCAGGTGTTCAGCCAGCTCCAGGAAAGCAGGGCTTCATCATGCATAACAATTACTTGGGAAGATAAACACAATCACCCCAACATTGCCCCTTTCTACTCCTTCCCCCGGCTTTTATTGCTAAGCATGATGTCATGTGGTCTGGGATATCCCTTCGATCGGTGGGGTCAGCTGTCCCAGCTCTATCCCCTCTAACTTCTTTTGTACCACAAGCTTACTTGCTGGTGGGGCAGTGTGAGAAGCAGAAAAGGCCTTGATGCTGTGCAAGCACTACTCAGCAATAACTAAAATATGCCTGTGTTATCAACATTGTTTTCATCACAAATACAAAACATAACCCCCTACAAGATACTGTGATGAAAATTAACTCTATCCTGGCCAAAACCAGTACACTCAGTAACTTGAGCTAGTGTTTTGCATGCACTATTTCCGTCTTGTGCATGTTTGGGAAAAGGTAACCACAATAACTATTTTGGCATGTAAGTAAAATGGATAAACAAAAAACCCAGGAAAATGTGTCAGGAAGTGATGCCTGTAATTTAATTTTTATAGCATGAAAACAAGCGAACTGTATGAGATCATCTGGCTTGGTGCTTTTTTGTCAGCTATATTTACTATGATAGTTTCTGGATTGTATAAGGCCATGAAAAAAATTGGTTTAGGCCCGGAGTTGATACAGCAGGTGATCGGTGGTGGAAGTCTTTAGGAGTACACAAGTAGACTCCCGTTACTACTGTAGTGCCCTGCATGTGGTTTAGCTTTGTACCTGAAGTTGTGATTTTTTTTTTTTGTTGTTTTCTTCAAATTCCTAACTGTTTTATATATCCTAGTTTCAAGACTGAACATTGTTGATTCATTTGAAATAACAAATATTTTTTTTTTTGGCTTTATTTGGGGTCTGTTGTTTAATCATGGCAGTGACTCCTGAGTGGGCTATTGCCTTCCAGTTTAGGCTCTCGTTCAGCTACTTCCTTTTTTTCCTTCTAGCATGGGAAAACAGATCAAGACTGTTTGTTTGTTTGCACTTAAAAGTAGTTCTGAAATGACAAACAGAGCATTAGTGGCAAGCCCTCCCCTAAAGGAGATTAACCTATGCTAGTATTGCTAGTGTGGTATCTATGGATTCTCTGAACAAAGTAGTCCATGTTGACAAAAGTCTATATTAGAGTTTGCTTGCATAACTACTTTAGTGGTATAAATTCACAGTCCTTCCCAACTTCCATAGGTTTGCTGAAAAACTTTTGAGTATAGGTCTCAGCTGAAGAACCAGCTTCTTGCTGTTGAGGAGTGCAACAACCTGTTGTGCAGTTTCTGCAACAGCATATGCACCTGCTATGCTGGTTTTTGTTGATTTGTCTTAGTAAACTGAAGCACTTATGGAGGGAAGGATATATAAGCCTGGCATAGTGGAAAAAAATCATAAGAGCTTAGAGGAGGTGTAAATGTCATCTTCTTCCATGTCTGTTTATTGAGGAAGAACAAGTTATATGTAGACTATTGTCGATTTTTGGGAAAGTGTTGACGCTTTTGATACTTGACTTCAAAAGTAAATTTACCTGAGAAGCTAGTGTAAATAACTTCAGACTCTAACAATTACCATTGAATGAAAGCTGAAGAAACCAGTTTTAAAGAACAGGCTGTGTGTTCATTGGTTCTGTTTTTTTTTCTTTCTTTTTTTTTTTTTTTTAATTGTACTGCTTCTGTATTGAAGGAGACCTCTACCCTGAAAGAAGCAGCACCTGCATTGTTATTTCTGTGTTGCTACCAACAGGTTAGAAAATTGGAGTTTGTTCTCATTCAGCATGTCTTGTCCTGTTCCTTGTACCTCCATAGTTCAGACTTTGATATACAAACCAACAGTAGTAACACACATTACCAATAATAAAAAGATGCATTGCTTATAGTATTTCTGTTTGAAAGCACCTGGTTTTGGGAGCAGTAACAATGGTATAGGACAATTTTGGTAGACCTTTGCATTCTATAAGTTCACGGTAGTCTGATAGATTTTTCTAAGCAGAGGAACTGTTGCTGAGTGTAAGAGGAGTAGTTTTAGTACTCTCCCCCCAGTCAACAACTTTCACTTACTGGATGAGGAAGGGGGGGAGATTGTCATGAACAGCAATTTCAGTTGCTGGAAGTTTTTGCTTTAAAGGCGTGGAGCGTGAACCTTGGTTCACCAAGACCTTTCTTGCTTGTAATCTAATCCTTCTTTCTCCATGCATTTCCACCCCCTAACCATGTGTCCGTCAAAAGAAAACATTTAAAAAGCTACCTCAGCGCTCCATATGGGCAGGTCTGTTTATAAAATTGAAGTCACTTGTTTTTCATAGCCCACTCAGAGCTGGTGTAGCCCTGTTTGGACTTTGGGGCAGCCCCGCGGTCCCTGCGCCCAGTACCATGGACAGGGCCTGTGGGGGACACTCCAGCTGCGGCCCCTCGGAAGGCATCTCCCACCTCAGTGGTGTTCAGCAAGATGTTTTAATTGCAGAGCTTAACAGTGTCTTTGGTTGGGAAGTGTTGCTTGTGGGCTTTCCTGACTGTATATTTGCAGCATTTGCAGCAAAATTGTAAAAACTGGTCTTATTTGACTGAAGACCTCTTTTGCGAGACAGGCATTCCTGTCAAGACTTGATGGTTCCGCTATAATCCTTTTGTTTTTTCCAAATGTTTCTGTAGCTGCTGTGATTTGCGCAGAGGTGTTCAGTTCCTAGTAGTTGTCATATGGTTAGGATGATTATATCTTTTTCAGGGTTTCAAGGTAAATTAAATTCTGGATTTTAACTGAATAGATAGCTGCACTCATGCTCAGCATCAGGAGAGAAATGGCACACAGAACTCTTTCAGATCTTTATTAGAACAACCTCCCCAGACCATTCAGTTTGTGTATGTATTTATTATTGGCTGTGACTAATATTTTCAAAAACCTCCTCTATAAGGAATTCTTTGTTATATCTTTGTTTGCTACCAATGAGATGTACCTTGCTGTTAAAACTTTTTGGATTTGCTTGTCCCAGAAACTTGGTAAGTTTGGGTATAAAGTTAGGCCTAGTAACCTAAGGGTTAAGCATCAGGATTTGTTGGGGGGAGGTGGTTGGTGTTTTCCCCCCCCCCCCAGCAAACCTTAATTTTCACTGAGAAGGTGTGCAACTGCTTTTTACTGCTGAAGCTCAAGGTAAACTGCTTACCAAGTATGGGTAAGATATCTATTGATACATACTTGAATGTAGGTGGAGTTCCTAAAATGCAGTTGACTCAGTTTCTAGATGAAAGATAGCTTGAGTGATCTTTTTTTTCTTGAATCTGAACCATTTTGTTGATATTTAAACAAAAAAAAAAGTTACTGACCTTAAACAAACAAAACACCTCACAAAAAAAAACAAAGACAACAAAATCAAACCCAAAGATGCTTCAGTTTACTGGTACAGAAGTGTAATTAGATTAAAAAGAGGCATCCCTTTGTAGGGATCGTGCTGAGATTTGCAGAACCTCTGTCTGCTCCCATCAGTCTGGGCAGTCAATTTTTGCATCCTAATTTGGTACTGTCCTGTGAAACCCAGTAGGGGCGGCCTTCATTTTTAAGACATTTTGTACCTCCCTGAGGGGTATGCTTTAAGTTTAAAATATAGCCTCACAGGGAGAAAGGTGACTATTTTCACTGTTGTCCAGTAGTAAAACCGTTCCTAGCATTGCTGAAATGCCCCAAAGACCTTAACTTTCATTATCTCCATGGAGTTCTGTTGGTCTCTTTCCCTATATAGTCAGGTAGATTTTGTACCTCTTCGCTCATCCTGTTAGACCTCCTTAGGTACATATAATAATAAAGTGGGTTCTGTTCTATACTGCTGGTACCAGTTGTGTTTTTACAGCATTGAAGAGCTGTAGCTTCTTTTAGTTCCTTAGTCTCACGTGCTAGGGCTCTGGAGGCCAAACTGCTTTGTGGTACAGATGTCTTCCATAACCTGGCAGGAGTTGGAGCCTCTGTGAAGCTTCAGGTTGCAGACCTGTCTTTCCCAATTCTGCTTGTTGTGCATTTTTTGTTTGTTTGTTTGTTTGTTTTTTTTCTTGCCTGACCTGTCCTGGACAGAAATCAAATAGAACAACTTAAGTGCAAATCAGACTATTAGGGGAAAATGTCTTGACTTCCAGGTGGTGGGAAGGAGCGTTGCTTTCCCTGTTATATTCCTTATGTCTTTCTTGGGGATGGAGTGGGAGTGGCTGTAAACATAATGGTTAATACTGGTTTAGTTAGGAAACTGGAAGTCATGGTTGCTGAAATAGTTTGTCTTGTGCAAATACAAATGTGATGCACATCCTTATTTAAAGATACAATGCCAGCTAAAATATGTCCAGAAACTGCACTTGCTGAAGGGTGAGTAACTAGTTTTTGGACACAGCTTGCTAGTTTACTTTTTACAGGTTATGGGAATTTTTTATGGCTGGAAACTGTTCTTTTGGGGTAAATTATCCAGAAAACTGGGTTGCCAGACAGCTACAGGCTAGCTGAAAACATTTGTAGTATACTGATAAGAGACCTTAACTCAAGGAAATTTGGACTGATTTTGACAGCCCAATAATAAAAAAACCTCCATAAATCCATTATTTGTTTGTAGTGGGTACTGTAATGATGCACATTTCTTTGACCTTCCAAAATTTCACGTGCTGGCTACAAAATAGCGTGGTGCTGTAACTTGAGTTGCTGTAAGCAAGCCTGGGTTGAACTGATGAAGATAAAATTTATTTTTCTCCTAATCTTGGTAATAGCTGCTTTTTACTTTTTCATTTTTTTTTTTTTTTTTTTAGCTAAAATGTGTCTGTGGTCTTTAACTGATTCTGGCATCTGATGCAGAAAACCTGAGTCTGAAGTTTGGCTGAGTTACAAAGCCGGATGCTTGTGGCAGTTACTATGGTCTACCATTTCTGCAGATGTTGCTAGCAGCTCGTTAATGTATGTGTATGGAGCAAAATAAACTTTATTTTTAAGTACATTATATTGGATTCTTTCTCAAGTGTGTACTTCAAGGTGACCCAATTTTAATCTTTTGTAAACAAGAATAGGTGTGATATTTGCCTCCTTGTTGACCAGATGGTGATAGTAATGACTGAAAACTATACTCTCTTCCACGATGAATGGAATTTACCAGCTGCTGCTTTTTGGCTGGGGTGGGAAGGAATGTGTTGGGAAAATATGCTGACTGGCAGTTTGCTTGTTCCATCTTTGTTAAAGCCAGGAGCCCTGTGAGACAAAGAGTTGATGGGATGTTTCTCTGGGATGGAAAGTGAATCTTTTTGTCCTCCTTGATTTGGTTTTAATGCTACAGGAATTACACTTCAAAAGAAATGTAAAACAAAGCTTGTCTTAACTAAAGTGTAAATACTTGAGAATCTTTCTTCTTCCCTTAGGCATGGGAAAGAGATGAAGTACAGGCTTTTGTTTTACATTTGATTTTAATAGTTTTATTAAAACAAACAAACAAAAAAAAACAACACAAAGCCTCACACATTTTGCCAAAATATTTAAATGTTGTGTTCAGGAATGCTATAAATACTTTAGAAAACAAAATTCAAGTGTTCTTTTTTACAAGATTAAGAAATTTAAAGTAGCACCTCTAGAGAAATGACATAATTGAGCTTCTTCTCATTTTTAAGGGCTAACAATATCCTTTAAGGGGCTTTTGTCTTGCATATTTAGGTAACGATAAGTATTTCAAAAGAATGAGTCTTTTTTTTTTTTTTTCCCTGCATATGAATATTTTGTGGATATCGTTAATTAAATTAGCTCTACAGTATTTTAGAAGAGTCTGGTAATACCTCTAACAAATAAGCATGACAGGTCTATTACATTTGTATTACTCCCATATTTTTCCATGTTGAGGACTTTATAATTTTATTTAGCAAGGAGTAGTTTGTCAGTTTATCAGTCTTGAGATGTGTGATGTGTGACTTGACATAGGTTGCTGGACGCTTTCCTTGTTGTGTGGGTTTTGTTTTTTTGGGGGGATTTTTTTTCTTCTCCTGCCTCAGCCAGGAAAGAAGAAATGGTAGAGTTTGGTTTTTTTCATACATGTTAGACAGCCTGTTAGGAAAAGTGAAAGGCAACACACTTCTGCTCCAGAATGAAAATCTGGAAGGAACCTCACCTTTTGCCTTTGTTTTCTGTGGTACAACAGTGCTAAATAAAGCTTATTGCTACTTTGCTGTAACTTGATCTAGAAATGGTGAATTTTGTTAATATTCTTAAGTAATCATGTGTGAATCTATGAAGACTTTCATAGATTTCAAAGAGCAAAGGGCTTCTGCGTAGTCCCAGAAAACTGGTCAGAGCTAGTTTCTGTCATGTGGGGAGGAACATTTCCAGTCTTGTTCTTACCATGACATTTGTCCTATTTTTCTTCTTGGTCTCTCTGCTCTGCAAGTAGTTGCAGGCTCTGTGATTGCTTCTCTGCAGTAAGCTGAAGAGGTACCTTGTCTTTCTCTGTTCTATATAGTTCATTGTTTAGGGGGGGACCACCCCACTGCCCATCCAAAACGAATGATTAGTTTTTTATTAAGAGAAAATTAGCAATAGAACAAGTAATGTCCTGTACATTTCTAAACAGGACAACATGACATGAAAAAAAGAAAGAAAAAAGTGATAGGAGTTTTAAAAACAGAGAGAAAAACAGAACTAAGAAAGAATAGACCTTAAAAATTTTTGAAATGTCCATGAGGTGTCAGTGTACATCCAAGGAGAAACGTAGGAGATCAACACTACCTTCTGAAAATAGTCAGTTGCCTTTATTTCCTAGGGCCTGAAATCATTTGCAGGAGAGAAGGTGATAACAGCTGAGTCAAGACTCCAAATATTTATATCTGCATGACTTAAAGGTTGTGTTTTCATAATAATGTGTGGTGTTTTTTAAACAAGATGTGTAAGTTTATTGATTGGTTTCTTGATTTTGGTTTAGTTTACAAAACAATTTATGAGTTCAGTGGTGTTCTCTCTTGCTTGTCATACATTTTGAGTAGGCTGATTGCATTAGTAGAGTTTTCTGGGGAAGAATTAGCACAGCTTGGTACATAAGATATAAACAAATAGAAGTAGTCTAAACCATATTTGTAACTTTTTGTTACTAAATGTTAAAGTGTTCCTAACATATTTATAAAATTCAGTGTATTCATATTTTATAGAAACCTGTTTTCTGTTTTTTGTAATGCTTTTATGAAATAAAAGTTACGTTGAGAAGAAGTGGTAGAAAACTGGATGCTAGGTGTTCTGTGGCCTCATTTCTGAAAAAAATTGAGCAGATATTTCCCTTTTCATACTCTCGTGTTTGCAGAATGGGATTTGGTTGTTTATATATCCTAAGATGCCTAAGCCTATGGATTTTTAGAGGCAAGAGTATATAAAAGTTAATTTTTTTAATGTTTTAAATAAATAATGTGCTGCTCACATATATTATGTATTCTGTTTTTACAAAATCTTTCTCATTCTATACTATACGTATTCCTTTGTAGAGCATTTGTTGGCTTTTAGGAATGCCAAAATTTACTTGCAAGTTCTCTTCTAGTTGTCACCTTAATTGAATAAATCACTGACTGAAGCATGTGTTAGGAAGAAATGAAAAGGAAACCCCAAATAATCCTGATTTAAAAAAAAAAAAAAAAAAAACAAAACCAAACAACAAATGACAAGTTTAACTTCTAAGTCATGTATGGACAATTGTGTAAGTTGTAACTGTTGTTGTGCTTCTGTGATAATACATAAATTGATCACATGTGGATTCTGCATGCATAATTGTTTTTGTGTGCATTTTTGCAAACTGGGCCCTAAAATGCTCTAGCCTGTTCTTATTGCCATATGCTTTATAAATACAGTTAGTACTGTAGAGGCAGTTTGAGTAACATAATCTGTGAAATTTCTACATTGTGAAATATTTTCCTTATTTAAAAAGAAACATACTAGGAGTGATTTATATACTGAATCATGGGGGGAAAACTTGAGTTCTTTGCATAAGTCAGTTTTTCTGTAATTGGAAAGAATTTCATAAGTGATACACTTGATTATAATAGTGTCCAAATTTGGAAAAGTTCAGGTGTCAAGAAGGCTGGTTTGAGATATTTTAAGAAAAATATAAGGAATAAAGTAGTTCTGATATATCATTGACGAAGGGAGCTCAGCTTATGGGTGCGGTTTTGCAAAGCAGTTGAATCACTTTCTGCCACAGTGAGCAGTTTGAATGCTCCCACTGCTTCTGTGTCAGCTGTCAGCCCATGATGAGCTGGCTCAAATAATTCACCAGCAAAAAAAAACCCAAAAACGAATAGGGGCACTTGGCTCACTGTGCTGGCACAGGAAGGGGATGTGAATGTGCAAGGATCTTGTGGGGAAGGGAGGAGTGAAGAGTCTCTCCGGTGGCCAGCAGTTAAAATCAGACTCATCCATTTCCTTAAATGTCACTTAAAAAAAGCCGAAAAACCCACAACCAATCACCCAAACCCCCAAACAAACAAAATGCAAACAAACAAATTTCTAGGCTGGTAAAACTTTTTAATTAGTGTTCTAAATTAATACTTTGTTATGTTTTGTGACATTTTATTCAGTAATAGACTGCTCGGCTTCTTAAGGAAAGCGTTTCTTAATCTTCTAAATTACAGAATTGAAAAATTGATAGCAAAAGTAACTTCTAAGAATAAATGTTGCTTACATGCTCCTATCCTAAAGTGGTGTCTAAGAGCCCTCCTGGGAGCAACGTCCCCGCTGGGCATTGAGGGGAGGACCCTTGGCAAGGTTTGAAACAGCTGGGTAAGATTCTTGGCTGTTGCTATATTTCTTCTTGCTCCGTTTTGGGAAAAGCCAGCCATTTTGGCAGCTGCAGAAGATTCAGATGAGCGCTCTCATCCTGTAGTAGTGTGCGTATGTGTTTGTGAATATGTGGATTTTATCCAGCTGTGTTTTCCAGAGTGTTTCCAGTTGTCCAAGAAAGGAGCTCTTTCTTGGACATGATGGAGGTGTAAGGAATTCCTAAAAACTTCTAGGAAATTTAATCTCCCCCAAACAGCAAACCCTGGTACATGAGGCCACTATTGACCCACATTATTTTAAAGAGAATCTGAAGAATTCATATACAGTGATGCTGAGTGTTTACATACTGAAAAGAGATCAAATACATAAAAGCAGTGGTATCCATAGCAACTAGAATTCGTTTTGCTCACTTGCGTATAGTATTTTGAATCCCTGGTATGTATGGAAAAAAATCCCACATGTGAGCAAGTCAGCTGAACTGTGGCTTCTGTGGTCCCAGTCTATTCATATCTACCCAAAACCGTATTATAAGTGTGGCACTGGTAGGAATGTTATATGCATTTTAGTATTACACTAGTTAAGAGTTGAAACAAATTGATAAATATTTATGACTCTTCTGCAAGAGAATCTGATTTCAACTGACTTACAGAAAATCTTTTAAAGAAAACTAATCAATGTGTTCAGTACCCTCCCTTCCCAAGCCCCATCCTGGAAAAAAAAAGCCCTCCCCACCACCATCCCTTCCTCCCTCCTCCAGCCCAGTCCTCTTCCCTGTGTGGGACAGGGAGGGGGAGCCTGTGCTGTAGACAGATTGTATAGTCATATGGCTAACGAGTAGGAAAATCTGAACAGAAACTTTTAAAGGCAACAATTTATTTTTTTTCTTTCTTAAGGTTGAGAATTTTTGAGCCATCTAGTATTTCAGCCTCTTCGTCCCCCCAGTGTTACTGACTTCCAAAACTTTCTACTAGGAGAGTTTCAGTAATGACAAAAGTGGAGAACAGGTCTCCTGAAGGAGTAGATTTTGTTGTCCTTTTGTTGTTGATGAAGAAAATCAAAGACCTATACCTTGAATGGTAGAAATTTTGTGGTCTTCTCAGAAAATATTTGCTGATATCGCTCTGTCATTCTAAATACAGTGTTTCCTCTTGATAAATGCTTCTTGCTGCTTTTATTTATCGGAATGTTATGCTTATGAGTGAATAGCAGACAGACATTCAAAGCTAATTTCACTTTCCTTCCCTAAGATGACCAGGCTTGGAAGTGTTAGACAGGAATTACTTCCGTGAAAAGTCTCATTCTCCCAGTGCCCTTCTGGTAGAGGAAAAGCAGCCTGTATTATAAAGTTGTTCCTACTTAGGTTTTCTTTTTTCTTTCCTTAGTTCAACCCTTGTAACTTCCCTTCATGGTCACTGAATCACTGGAGGCCAGTGAGAGCTGTATAACGGTCCTTTGGATGCATTGCTGTGCTCTGTTCTTAGCTTTTCACAGGCTGTTCATTATTCCTCACTCTTAATTGGTTATGTCTTGTTGCCCCTGTGACTGGATTAACGTTTTGTTAGTACTGGCTGCTGAAATCACACAACTGTGTGAGTCCAAGCAAAACAGAGGCTAAGATAAAACCCCACTAATGTGGCTGAAACAAGACAGATAACGGACTTGCTGTAGCAAAATTTCCAAGCTGATTTTTGCAAATACAGCTAAAATGAAACTTGGATAGGCATGATTATCACTTGGGAGTCAGTGGGCTTTCTGACCTTGGCCTACAGAGATATGATCCACTGAGCTTCTTGGGGTTTGTGTTTTATTTTGGGAGGGCAAGAAACCTCCACCCTTCCCCTTTATTTTTTCTTTGATAGTTGAATGGTTCTGTTGAAATTGGGTCGATCTTATTTAATTTCTTGAATAGTCAACAGCTTATTTTCTTCAATAGTCAAAAGCAATTTGTTACTTCAGAAAAGCAGCTGATTCTAGAAATGTCCTGAGCTAATGTGAGTCATCATTGAAGGTTTTAAATAGTTGAATGTGATGTTTGTTTCCTCCCTTCTATGGCTCAAAATGGTATGAATCACTTTTTTAGTGTTTCCCAGATAATAGTCTGAGCGGAAGTGGTATGTGTTTCTGACTCAAGTTTTAAATGTCGGTGGAGCACTCCCAGCCACTGCTGGATTTGGCCGTGTGGGAATTCCATAGGAATTTCAGACAAACGTATAAAAACAAACATTTTGTCACCACGGCAACTTACCCACAAGGATTCGTGTGGTTGGTGACATAAAACTGTGAAAGCCCTCTACTGACTGGCATAACTGACTTTGCTTTTCTGCCTAAATTCTGTAAGTGTCATGAGAATCACTTTTCAGGTTTGTAGAATGTCTGTAGAACACTAGGATTTGTGTTCTGTTTTTATATGGCTACCTGTTACTGTTCTTACCTGCTGAAATGAAAACGTCCTTTATGAACCCAAATCTCTTCGGTAGTTTCATATGCTGTTAGTCAAATTCGGGTCTCTCTGTTCTTTCTACATAACTTGGAGCACAACTCAAAAGCGATACGCACTCCAGTGTAATTGAAACAGTGCTGGAAAAAAAATTAGTTAGCTAATGAATTTTATAGGGGGAAGAGGAGAGAATGGCACATCTGCATTGAAGAACAGCATTGGGAGGAATAACCTTGATGTGACTTGGAAAGGAGTAAGTTGATTTGTCTGTCATCCCAAGCTCATCAAACATGCTGCAATGACAGCTTCTGTGTGTCATCATTTAGAGTGGAGCTAGTGATAGACAGAATCAGTTTGGTCACTCATTATAAGCAGCAAAGCAACTCTTAATTCTAGAAATCTACCTGACTAGCATTTGCTTCTTTGAAAGCTCAGCATTATGGCAATCCAGCAGAGTATTAATGAGGAAACGATAAATTTTATTCCAAGTTTCTTGGCTCCGGCTAGAATTCCCTAATTTTCAATCTCCACACCAGCACTGTCCAGTGCTGAATCTGGGCACGTTGCCTTGTGCTGCCTTTCCTTTTTCCTTTTGCTGAAGGTTTTCCAGCCTTCAGCAAAAGAACCAAAGTAAAGAAAGAAGCAAAGTGAGGATAAAGGTTATTGACTTGTAACCCATATAGCTCAGTGAGCCTCAGTGGGGAAGCCTACTGGCCCTACACACCAAATGTAGCACATTCCTAATCATCTGCTGGAAAGAAATATGCAGAATTAAAAAAAAAAAAAAAAAAAAAAAAACAAAACAAAAAAGCCTCTGAATCCAGGGAAGGTGGAACTTGTTTTTTTCCCATGTAACAATGAAAGATCACACTTACGGCTTTTTTTGATTAAGCAGCTGGTAGGTGAGAATTGCTTCTTTTCCTTGGGATACAGGCATAGGGAATTGGTTTCAGTGCATCAGAGGAAGAAGAGGCCGTTAAGCCTGCTATGCTATACTTTAGAAAACCCTGAGGAGATCTACTGATATTCAAGGATGCAACCTCTGAGAGGCCTGTGGTGACCTTGTGCATTATAGCATCTGTCCCTGAAGCCCAGACCATGCACTGTATTGGAAGCCCCACAATACCTACTGAAGAAGGAAAAGCAAGCCTACTGTATGGTGAAAATAAGACAATGTAATATTGACCTTATGTGTTGTGGGTTAGGGTTGGGTGGGTTTTTTTTGTAACAAATGATGAGCTTGATTCTGTTTTCTCTGCAGAAGCAGTATTGCAGGAAGAAATTTTCAAAGGGGGAATGCATAAAATCAGCACTTCCTGTGCTCATCTTTGGAGCATGACTATAGATCAGTAGAAAAGTAGATCAAAGGAGATGTAGTAATTCTTCTCAGTGTATGCGTGCGCCTGCATGCCCAAAGGGAATTCTCTTAGTTTTTTTACCAGGTACTCTAATAGAATTTAGTAGGATCATGTTTTAGTTAATTTGTAAGAGTGCATGCACTATTGGTATAAACACTTTCAAGGCAATGTGATAGATGATACGAAACTTAAGATGAGGAATTCTGCAGTCATTCATTTCCGCCAGCCAAGCTATCTTTATCTGTTCCTTCTTCTTGGGAAGACGTAAGAGCATCGCTTCCTGAAGCATCAGGCTGTCAATGCCAGCTGGGACACGGGGTTGATGTCTCAAGGTTGTGGGGGTTTTTTTGGCTATTGTTGCGTTCCTGTCCAGTCTCACCTCCCAGCAACTGGCTGGGTAGTGCTGGGAGAGGGCAGCTGACATGTGAAACAGCAAACAGGGGCTGCTGAGACTGAGCTTTTGATTTTTGTTTTGTTTGTCCCCTTCAACTGCTTTTAGAGCTGGTGTGCACAGCTGAAATTGCTGCCTTCAGTAATTATTCCTGGAAGGATACTGTGGTTATTATTGTAATTGATGCTATTTTCAGTGCCAGAAAACAAAATTGGCTGTGCATATGGCCTGAGCTGGAAGGAACTAAGGATGCCAGAAGTATTCTTGCAGTCAGTGGCTTCTGCCTTTGCTCTGCCAACAGGTGAAAATACCTGTAATTGATCTCTGGGCCTTGCTTTTCGTACTGTGAAAGCATTTTTTAAAAACTGCCGTACTTGCAATGAGAAAGTGTGTAGCTAATAGTAGTGGGTTTGTGTGGGCTTAACAAATGCTGAAGTGTTGCCTGCTTCTCTCTTTGAACTGGTATTTTGAGATAATATCTTCATTTTCCAATATAAGTTGTCTTCTGTCACTTATTTTCTCCCCAAAAGAAAAGTTGCTTTAAAACCAACCTGTCTCCTGTCCAAAACCCACACCACACTGTCTAAAGTAGTTTGTCTACATCTGTTTGTCTGTCTTCATGGATGCAGATTTATGTTAACTGTCCATAACAACATGTGTGGATAGATGCATCTTTTTGTGGTCTGTCTTCCCTGAAACAGGAGTTGTTTTAATTTGTAGTTAATTTTGTAAGGCTGACGATTCCACTATCAGACTTGTATGGTTGTTATTTTGGAAAGCTGTTGGGTGTAATAGCTGCCTTCCATTTCGGTCAAAAGACCTGGAGGTGGCTGCTGTTAGATGCAGCTAATGAATCAATAGGAGCCCCCAACCAGAGCACGTGTACTTTTTTATGAAGTACCTTGAGAATGTGAAGTCAGACCGGAGGACTTCTTTTATGTACTGTTTGTTAATGTAAGAATGGATTATTGATTTTGCTTACAGGGTTGTACGCTGAAAGAGCACAAAAATAAAACTCCTGCCAGTGAAGTTAAATCTGGTCTTAATAAAAAGGGAAGCGTTGTGGGTGACATCCTAGCTAGAAAATCATGAGGGAAGATGCTGTTCTCTCAGATTTCCAGTTTCTTTAAAGAGAAGTAGGACTTGTATTTGCTTTTCTGTTGTTTTAGGAATGTCTGTGCTCAGTGCTTTTTTTTTTCTGATTACTAGACTCCATATTTTGGATATCATAAAATTATTTTTTTAAAGGTATTGATTTTAAATTTAATTTTAAATTAAGTTTACATCTCAATCACAAACAGGTATTTCACATTATTAATTTTTCTTATGCTGCTCCAGTAGAGAAAAGTTAGAGTGAGTGCTGGATTATTTTTCTTTGTTGTATTTGTGTCTCAATTTTTGTTGAGATGACTGTTCTGTTACTGGATTTCATTAATTGCGAAGTCTTAATTCAAAGAAAATACATGACTACATAAAATATTTCTGTAGATTAATAGAGGCTATACACTTGCATGAGAAAAAGAAGTTATGAAATGTCTGTGGTGTCCAGCAGTTGCAAGCAAAGCTATTTTGTTTGTCCTTGGAAGCAGAAATGTGGAATCCAGAGGTTAAAACTAGTCGTCTTTTTTCTTCATCCCAGCTGTGCATATGCTCTGGAATAAACAGAGCAAAACTGGGAAGAAAGGTAGTAATTTCTTGTTGCTTTAGACTGTTCTTTTTCCTGACTCCACCTCATTCCCTCAGGAGTGGGGAGGAAACAGCAGAAGAGTTGAGCTGAGTGACTCACAGGGCTTCTAGAAGTCTTGTAGCTTATATTCATGGAGATGCTGAACACTCATGTCTGTCTATATGTGGGCAACACTTTAGTAAGTGTTCTAGCTAAATTATATAAAAATCTGCTTAAACTGGGACATGCCTATGTACTTACAGCTGTAGTTATTATGAGCAATCTTTGTCCTCTGTAGAAATGCATAGTTTAGGTCTTCGTTTTGCAGAGCTGATACAGATTGTGTAAAAAAAAAAAATAATTCATAAGCCTTACTTGGTTTTAAATATTTTCATTTTTACTAGAACCTGACATAAAAATTTTCTTCCTTTCCTATATCCTTAATTATACAAAATACTAAATTAAACCAGTTGGGTCAATCTCAGCCCCAAAAAGACTTGATAAATGCTGATTGGCAAGAGAGAAATCTTTATTTGGGTAGATTCATTGACATTGAATGTGCTTCAGTAAAGTTTTCAGTGTCGTCAGCAGTGTTGCTCATCAATTCCTAGAGAAAAGGGTAGGCCTGTAGAAAAGGTTGCTATTTTTAGCTGGTTCAGACTTCATGTTTTTTCTGTCTGGTTGTGGGCATGGCATCCATGTTTTAACCTGCAGCTTGCATTCTTATAGTGCATTGTCTTTATATGCACCTGTGAAAGGCACCACTTTTTTTTTTTTTTTTTCATTTGCAAAAAGCATTGTGTCAACATTATGGAGATCTTATTTTGCTGACAATTAGGTATCGTGGAGGCTATCGGATAGATCCCTCCCTGAGCCCCAGTAGACATGGCTTTTT
>VZSZ01011691.1:550754-688321 GCA_013398815.1 Ibidorhyncha struthersii
TTTTTTTTTTTTTTTTTTTTTTTTTTAGAAAGGCAGTCATCTTTCTTCATAATTTTGCAAAGATCCATTATGATTCCTAAATCAGTTTGGGGAGAGGAGGCTTAAATTAATCCCCTTGAATTTATTTACTCTGCCTACTCTGTTACTGTTATCTCTTCTCCCTCACTGAAAGTTATTAGTAGATAATCTGCTGAAAAACTGAAACCTTAGTTTGGTTTCTTTCAGTAGAATTGTGAACTTCAGTATTTAGCTTTCAGAATAGCTCTTAGGCATCACTGGAAACTTGTATTTTGCAAAGCAGAGGACACCTTGAATGTATTTTTTTTTTTTTTTTTGAAGCTGAAATAAGAGATGATTAGAGATGGTGTTTGCATAGAGTTGAAGGGCAGAACATTTAGTTGAAGGGGATGGGAGGGGGGAATATTTTTCTTTTAAGTAACCTCCAAGTGCTAGTTCATTGTAAGCAAACGTTAAATGTTTCTAGAATTGGGTTGTCCTTTGGTTATGGAAGTAGTTGTGCACACACACGTTTCTAGCGTGAGTAGGTAGTAGGGTTTTTTTGTCTGCTTTCTTACATGGTTTAGATTGCTAGCAAAATCAATACAATATTGACTCAGTTGTATTGGTTCTTTCTAATGCAAACTGTGATGTATTGGCTTTTAACTCTTTGACCGTAGTAATGTCACCATTCAAATATATGTAATGCTATGCAAGAGGTAATATCTTAACTCACTTTTGGAAATAGATTATGTTGATTTTATTGTAATTATAGGTAAGATTTCTAGAATAATTATCAGATATATTAAAATATTCTTAATTTTCTGAATTTTAACAATGGAATAAGTGTGAAGTTCTATACTTTTTATGACAATTATTGAATTTTTAGCTGAATTTTTTAAGTATGCTTTGGAGCATTAATTGCAAAGGTCAAAAAAAGTGACCAGATTATTTGAATTAAACTGGGCATTATCTCTATCTAGCAACAAGTCTGGTTGTTAATTCTGAAGAAAATGTATGGAACTCTTAGCATTTGCTTACTACATAAACTTACTTGCTCTCAAAAAGGGTTCACTTACACTGAACATATGGGCTTAGCTAGAATACCAAGTGTGCGTGTATAGTATGAAACTCAAGTATGTGTTTTGTCAGTGGACTTTGCTTGTAGACTTAAAATCTATTTTTTTTTTTTTCCAAATGAATGTTTAGTTATGCAAGTGAACTACAGTGTCTGCACCTTATGGTATTTTTCACGAATAAACCCCAAAATATTTTCTAGGTTGTGATTGCTGTGTTCCTTAGCAGACACTACGGTTTTGCAGTAGATGAGCCTTGAGGGTGTCCTTGTTTTTATTTAAACTGGTTTTGCTGTGGCGAAGAACAACATGAGTTTTCATATGTATTCATGTGAATCTGTGTTTCTTTTTAATACATGGTTGAAAAGCCTAGAACAAAGCAGTGTAGTATACAAACCATTGCTTTTTCATAATTAAGGCTAAAAGTATGGCATTCCAAAACAACTGGACTCTGTATAATGAACAGAATATATTTATAAAGATGTTTGTTAGTCTCATGCTGTAAATGAGAACACTTGGGAAATCTGAATTGTAGCTGGAATTTCACGGTGAATCAGAAACTGGTGCAATATTCTGCCAAGCCAGCAGCGCTGAGCTCAGGGAGCCCTACCATAAGGCAATCGACTGCGCTTATAAAAAAAACCTTCACCTGCAGGAAATGTCACTGGCTGTGTGGTAAGCAATTTATTATGTTGCAGTGAAGATACCATAGACATTATTTTGAGTGTGGTGATGTGAGCTTTTCCTGCCTGTGGCCCCCAAAGGTGGGAATTCAATACATCTATTAATATCCAAACCATTTAATAGCCCACTTAAACCTGTCTGTCTCTCTGCCTGGATTCATGTGTGAAACTTGAGTGCAAATGCGTTATCAAAGAGCTGGAAACTTGTTCACCATTGACAAATTCTGATCTTGCCAGCCACTGGAGGACATGAGAAGTGCCTTCATACTGCACAGCAGGAACAAAAACCCTCCCTCTGTTCCTCTAACACTGAAGCTTATCCAGCAACTTTGACAGAAGCCATTTACGTAATACACCCACAAACCAGCACCATTTAGGCAGAGTCAAGCTGAAATATTTATTCAGCAAGTTGTAGGGCTTTGTATTACATTTTTATGATTATGTTATATTATATGAATGTTATTATATTATATTTAAATTAGACTCAATGCAATTTTTTTCAAGCTGAAGATATCTTTGTCTACTAGCTGTAAAACCCCATGGGTTCAGTCATTAATAGCTGGCTTTTTAGTAGTGAACTGATTACATTAAGAGAGATTTTATTTTCATTTAGTTTTCAGAGTATTTATGTGGGGATTTTAGTTTCTTCAACGAGTTAAGGAAGGACTGTTTTGCTCCTCTGACCGGTGCCATATGAAAGCAGTTAAAATGCTGCAATTGTTTACTCCCTAAATTGTTAGTCAGCAGAGCCAGTACACCAGATTTCTTTGTGGCTTTTAGTGGAAAATATTAAACAGTCGCTCTTTCTTCAGTTATAGGATTTTTATGTTTTCAGCCACGTTAGTCACAGAACTGGCACAGACATAACTGCAAAGACTGCCCCCAAAAAAATAGAAAAAGGCGCCTTTTTTTTTTTCTTTTTTTGTGCCAGAGGAAGTTGCATTGGGAGCAGCGGCTGGGTTCTCTGGTAAGTGTGACATGTGAGCATTACTAGGCATTTCATCCTGCCAGGCTGCAGTCGCTGCTCGCCAGGCTGCTGCTCGGTGGGAATGCTGCCGTGGCGGTGGCTCGTGCTCTGCTCCTGTGGGCTTTTAATGACCCCCTTGGACAGCTAGGCTTTTTCACGATCGACAAGGCTAGCTGCTGATTGTATAATTTAATTTGTCGAGGGGAAAAAAACCCAACCAACTGATAAGCAGAAGCTCTAACTGAAGAGGAGAATCAGGTTGGCACAGTGACAGATCTTCGGATAAAGAAGTTGGCTCAGAGAAGATGTACAGAGTCAGACTTTTTTTTGTCTTTTCCTTTTTTTTTCTCTCTCCCCCTCAATCTGAATGAAGACTATCATGGGAACTGCATTCACATGGTGATCAAAAGAAGCACTTGAGTGATGAACTGCTTTTGCAGGAGAAGTCTGGGGCAGTAATTTGAGCTTTTGTGTGCAGTAGCGAGCTTGTTTTGCTGAAGCGTTCTTCCTCAACAGTATTTCTGCCTAACGCATTCCCTGATGGAGAAGCCAGAGCTACTGCCCGGTGGAGGAAAAATGAATGCCCTGCATTGCTTGTGTCCCTGACGGAGTAACGCTNTTGTCCCTGTGGTCTGACTCATCGCATGTAAATGCGCTGCAGCCGTGCTGTATGTTGCAGATATTTTTCTTGCATGGGAAAGAATTATTTTACTCTAAGGAGGTCCTGAATAACTGCTGGAAACGAGATGCGTTTTTCTGGCTGGACTGTTTTTTGACATTGGGAAAAGGAAGCTGTAGAATGACAGGATGATCAGAAGGCGCGTTTATTTTCGGTCGCCAGAGAGCCTGCGACGGTTGATTTAAAACTGACCTTGCAGGAGTTGGGTATAGCTGCGGCCGTCGCTCTCGGGGCAATTGTTCCTTGTTCCGACCTCGATAGGACGGTGTCGTATCTTCTGCAACAATGATTTCACTGTGGGGGTAGGAGGACGCTGTGGAAGTTGTGACATTAACAAAGACAAATTTGCTTGTGAAAGGACAGCTGGGTGCGACAGTGGGTGCTGTTCGGATGGAACTGGATCTTGGGATATTTTTATCAGCTGTTCCACAGTTTCATTACTGCGGTTTCGGTGCCTAGGGAGATTTTCTTACGAAAAGAACTTTTTTTTTTTCCAGCATTGTCCTGAACATCTCAGGGTGTTTAAATCTGAAAAATGAAGTGTAAGGGGGGATTGAAATGTCCTTTTTTAAATGCTAATACAGCAGCACTAGCACTCACAAGTTTGTGAGGGTGTGTGAAACAGGTGAAGTATTTCCTCTATGGTCCCCGTTGCGATACCTGCAGTCTGGTTCCAAAAATACCGTTGCTGGCATTTTTTTGTTTGCTTTTGCTTCCTCAAACGGATCGAATGAGTCGAGTCTGTATTGTTGTTTTGGAGGAGGTGGAAGATGATTCTCCCACATTTATTTCCAAATTACCTCAGGAAAATGTATCTTTATGTCCGTCGCCCTCTGGAAACGTGCTGGTAAGGCATGTTGTTTGTTGGCATATTTCCTGCTTATAATACTGTCGCAAATACCAATAGTAATTTTCCTAAGATTAACATGACTATACGTGATGTTGAAACAAGACAAGGTGGTAAAAACTGCCTATACTAAAGAGTGGAAAAGCTGAAACTTAGTTGTAGAATTAATATTTGCAAGAGCTTATTCTTTTTCATGTAACTGTTTATGGTGCAGCAATAACAGATCTCAACTCTTGTATAACAGCAGAGGATTTTTAGAGGGCTTAGTGAACTGTATTTGAAGTAAATGGTGTTTCCCCACTCTACTCCTAATTCCTCAATGGTACATTTATGCAGTACCACTTTAGAAACTGATGTAATCATTCTATTGCAATAATATGTGGTGTTTATTTTCAGAACAGATAGAGTATATAGTGTACATCAAGCAAGAGCAGATCAAAGCTAAAATAAAAAGCATAATTTATAATTTTGGTGTAACTGTTAGATTCAAGTTACCACTTTCTGGAAATGAGCGACACTGGGCACTGTGCTTTTACGGCTTTAAATTATTTTATTTTGTCAAGTGACTAACTAAAATCTTGCTAGCATACCTCAGCAGCTTTTCTTACTTACTGAGAAATCCTGCTATATTTAGTAATAGATGTGTGTGAGTGTGAATTTGTTACCATACTTATCTGATGCACTTTGCTTTCCCACTCTATCTGGACAGGTAAAAAAACTTATAGTAACTTTAGTTACTTGCTAATCTAAAAGGGATTCTTTTGCCTATATTGTGTAGAATTTGCAGCATGTAACAACAGCCCTGATTTTATTATGAGGAGTTCTCTTTTCAGCTGTTATAAGCTAGTCTTCTGGGCCTTTTTTTTTATTTTCCTAATATTACACTGACTTAGAGTATGTTCCTGTGTATGAGGTTTTTAAAACTTGAAATTTCTTCAATTCTACATACTGTTGCTAATTTCCTTATTTCACTGCTTGGGGTCTTTTGGTTTTGTCATTATCTTGTGTTTGTGTTATGTATCAAAAACCCATATGTGTATCACTAAAAACTAAAATGGGGTTATATACTAAGATGTGTTTTTTCTTCATTTCAGCCACCATTGGTTCAAGCTATATTTAATGGAGATCCTGATGAAGTTAGAGCACTGATATTTAAGAAAGAAGATGTTAATTTTCAGGTAAAACCAAACACCAGTATTTTGATATAGCTTTCTGCTGTACTAATCACTTTAAAACTTTGCTTATTCGTGAGCTGTACATTTTATTGGCTTTATGTAATAGGATAAGTAAAACCTATACATACACTTAATACTGGGAAGGAGGAGGGTAGCTTTGTAGATTTGTGTTGATAGTAAAGACCTAATTCTATATGCCTTTCAAATGTTAGTTCTGCAGTGCTTGGGTAACAAGGGTTTGCTTATACAGTTGCATCAGACTTTTTAGAAAGTTAGACTGGTCTTAATAGTTTTTAAATTAAATACAACATATAGTATACATTAGACAATTATAAGAAAATACTCTGGGATTTCAGAAGGTAGGTTAAATGGTGGATTTTTAAAAGGGAAGCCTAATGATTATATTAAACACAATTTGTCATTTTCACTTATATGCCCTGTTTGCAGTGCTGTGCATCCAGATACTGCAGACTGAAAAAATGTACTGAAATGAAATGGAGTTTGTTCTATTGGGTGAAATTAAAGATGTGAACAGCATGCAGTTGCTGTATTTACTTTCAATTAAAATTCTAATACGCATCTTTGGCACTATGCACAGTAATATAGCATACCCTCTGCATTGATTAGAAATTGTTTTGATTATTAAAGCAGACTGACATAAACTATTTAGGCCTTAACACTGTGGGAATGTATGTAGCTGTTTCTCCTTCAAATGCATCAGAACAAGAGTGATGCTAAAAAAGCAAAGGCTAACATCTAGATGCTACATAGTGGCCAGTGTGATAATTATTTACACTTTCTTCTTGAAAGATGTAAACCAAAAGCAAATATTTAGTATGTTATGTGTATTTTGACATTTGAAAGCATTCTGCAGAATTTATACCTCACCAATGCCAGCTGAAGTATAAGGGAGCCCTCCCGTTGTCCTGAAGAGTTTGAGTAGGACCCTGTATAAGTAAACTTGCTGTCAAATCTGAGGTTTTATTTGGTAAGGTTGGACTCTTTTCCTCTCCTTTTTCAGTAGTTTTGCACGTTCTTAAGCAAGATGGTATGATGGATTATATAATGTCAAAAGACTTAATCTTCTGTTTAGTTTTGAGAGCATTAGCTGTGTATCCTTCCAGTCTCTTCATGTCTACGCTGTGGTCACATCACCATTTTTAATTTTAGAAGCTCATCGGTCTGTATTCTTTCATTTATGTTCCTCGATGTGTGAGTTAGGTTTAGCTTTCCTAGCTATAGTGCCTGTAAACAAAGTTAGGTTAGTATCTCTCTGCTTTTTTTGGTTATCTATTACAAAAGCCTCTACTAGATTTCAGTATACATGTGGTAGTGGTTTGGTTTTGGTTTTTGTTCTATTTCAAATTTGTCCATCAGTTGCCCATAGATAGAAAGCCATCAGATGTGCTTAAGTAGGAAAGCGTCTTATTGTTTGATGTCTTTGAAGACAGTTAATTTAGACTGCCAGGTAGTTACAGTGTAGAAAAACATTGTAGCAGAATATTCAAAACCTGGGGCTCTTTACATTTTACATCTTAATTTTTTACTCCGTTCTATGGACATCTCCCTTTAACAGAATGTGTATGCATCTTAGGCTGGTAACACCCAAGGTGTATTTAGAATCCATCCAGAACAAATATGTTTTTTCACAGCCACCTTCTTCAGCATAGGCAGATGCTTATCGCACATGACCACTCCTTCCTGCCATGGCAGTCCTAGTCTTATTATAGTATTTATTATTACATTCACATATATCCCTTAAAATACTGTTTGGGACTAAATAAACATAAATTCTCCCACTGTTTGGCAGAAATGAAGTAAACTGCCTAGTTGATTTTTCTTTGTGTGTGTGGTTTGTTCTTTTCCTTGGGTTTTTCATTTGCTGTATGTACTTGGCTGGAGATAATATATTCCTACATAGCATAGATCCAAAGTTGTCCCCTTAGTTACATGTTATAAACTGGTATGGACAAAAGGAGGAGAAAAGTGAAGAAAATAAAGCGGTTATGTATATTTCCTAATAAAGTGAAGGATTGTGATAAACTGTTTTGACCGTTGTGGATTGTATTAGGCCAGTGTATGTGTTGGATTTTTTTCCGCTTTGCTATCCAAGTGCTTCAGTACAGTTGTTTGAATTCCGGAGTCATTCCCTCCAATGTCTCTGCAGAGTCCTTTCCCCTCTCAAGAGCAACTAATTATTTTGCAGTTTGTATTCTAATAGTTGAGATTCCTTCCTTCCTCCCTTCCCCTGAGCATGGGTTGGACGCTGTAACTGGAGACCTAGCAGGGCTCTGCAAATTGGTTTTGCCCAGAAGTGAACTGAAGATAGAATTGTTGTAGGTCTTTGTTGTGACAGTGACATTCATCTAGGAAAGCTGTTAGTGTCTTGATGAAATGTTGCCTTTTTTTTTTTCTGTTTTTTTTTCTGTTAATCATCCAGCTTTATTTACCTTTTTACTTTCGGGGTATATTATCTTTAACATTAATCACAGTTGGCTTAATACTCTGTTAAATCTAAGTGAGTTGAGTCTGTGTATCTGGCTTCCCAACACTAGGCTGTGGTTACTGTTTGATATTATGGTAATATCTAAAGATTGCACCCAGCTTGGGCTGTATTGGAGCATTATTCCTAAAACAGATGATGTCTTCTACCATAGTGTTATATTAAGAAAGATTCTGAGATGGGTAGCCTTTCCTAACATGAGTTGCTGCATGTGACTGTAAGATGATGTACTGATAGCAAATGGGCTTTTTCAGGAAGGAGATTGTTCTCTGTTCATGCCACACCAGCCTTCTTGAGTCACAGGCTCAGTCTAGATTTAGAAAGTATGTATTGTATTCCACTCTGCAGTTGTAATGTTTTGTGAAGAAAGAACAAATTGACTGTGTCCCTAGCTGCTTAAACTGTGGTTCAAAAATGCTAACCTTCTGCAGCTTTCTTGTAGACAAAACTGATTTATAGGAACTCTGATCAAATGTATTGTTTGGAAGGTGAACTCTCTTGAGGCTCTGATTAATGGAAAAAATGAAGGGGAAGGGGTTGCTTCTCCCTCCCCTTCTCCAAGAAAGCTTGAGAAGTTGTAGCTACTTGTTTCATGAATCAGGCCTAAATTGCACACATCACATATGTCAGGCCTGATACAGTTTCGGCTGTAAGCATTGCTCTTGCTGTGCTCTGTGTGTGTGTGTGTGTGTATATATATATGTTAACCACCCACCACCCACCCCCCATTATTTCTTGGTACCATCTTGAGCTTTTGAGACTTGGCAGTAAGGAAAATCTTGTGTGATAACTGCCACATTTAATATCTCTTTATTAGTTAATAGAAATCCTCAACATTTCCTGCCAATGCTGATTAGATTAGTATGGCTGGATTGAATTTTACATACTTTTCAGCAGTTAGCTGAATCATTTAGCTAACTAAATGATTTCAGCATTGCCTTTTATCAAAATCAGGATGGGTTTGTTTGTTTTTTAAAATCTGGAGGCCTGTTGCTGTTGCAAACTGTGCCACTTCTGTTTGTAACCACAACTTTTATGATGTGTATCCAGTTCATGAAAATGGAATATTTACTCTCAGCTGTTTGTTAAGAGTTATAGTTTTGTGAAGGAATACCAGCTCACTGTCAAAAATAATTTAAAGGTTGCAGAACTGACTATTGAAATGGTTGTTCAAAATCAGAACAATTTTTCCTCCTCCTATTCCTATTAGGATAATATTTCTTGCCGTGAAAAGTGATACTTGAGGTAACCCAATATGCAGTTTTTATAACCCTATTGCACTTAATCTTAGCCGAGGGGATAAACATCTGATCCTCTCTGGAACTGGGGTCAGCCTGCCCCTTGCTCTTCTCACCCTAAAGCCAAACAAGTGCTCTTTTTGGAGGAATCACAAAATCACACAGATCTCCCCCAATGTTATAAAGTGATCACTGCTCTTATTTAAAATAGTGGTATTGACAGATGTGATAAGTGACTTGTATATGAAACACCTGTATCTTACAGCTCATTGTGCTTTGTGAGATTAAAATAGATTTAAACTATGGAATGTATTTTAAAGCTGCTTTCTCTGTGAGTCAGTGGAGTTTTTTCCAATATAAAAATGTAAGATGGGGAAAATGAAAATCCTCATACTGTACCTGAGGACTGCAGCAGTCAGGGTTATCTCTGATTTCTATTCTGGACTATTGGCCATCCAGCACAGCTCTTAATTGAATGGCTATTTTCTATAGTAAGTAACCAAAAAATAAAATAAAAGCTCACCTGTGCTACTCTTTTGGGAAGAAGGGAAAACAAACCAAAACAAAGCCATAGAACCAAACAATCTCGTCTGCCCTCCCTACCCCCCACCTGTACTACATAGCAATGAGGTGTTGCCCATAAATCCCAAGTTTTGTTCCTGGGACTGACAAAGGGGTATGATCCGTTAGCGCCAAAGTGCTAGGTACAAAAAGGAGAGGTAAGTGTATGTATTGGACTTTGTAATTTTGAACGGTTGGGCTGCTGCGTGGATGACTGTTGCAGCAGAGATGTGGGCTCCCTTCCCAGTCCTGCCAAACGTGGGTTTGCATAACTTCTTGTTTGTGTTATTCACGTACTAGGAGAATGTTGCTGGATGTCGTTACAGGGTAATATATGGCACTTTATTCAATTATCTGCTGATTTTTTTTAAATTTATCTTGCTTTGCAGGCCATTGCTTACATGGAAAAAGAAGCAAAATTGGTTTAGTGACAAGTCTAGGACTTCTCAAAGAGTATTGCATCTGTGTAGCAGGAGAATTAAATTATCGAGGGTCTCAAATATCCTAGTAACTTAGGAACTAATAATGAAAATTAAAACACAGTTTAAAAACCAAGAAAGATTCTTTGTGATGCTGGTATTGGTCAGCAAAGTCCTAAAAGGGGTTAAATAGAAAAAGTAGGTAGCAAATGTATGGTCTCCTGGCTTTCATCTTTATACTTAACCTCGTGGGTTGAACTGTGGGGTAACTGTTTGTTTTTCCTGCAGACCTGGGAGTGCAGTGTAGAACAGGAAAGCCTGAATTACTTGCCTGAAATATGTAACATTTTACAAAATTTACTAGAGTTCAATGTTCTGATAACAGAAATAAATGTTGTACCTATTTCATACATTAAAAGAATTTTAATATGTTGTTTTGTGGAAAACTGTAATTGCTCTCTAATGCAGCAATTACCTTGAAATATCTCTCAATGTAAAGAAACTTGTATAAGCAGAGATCGTGGCCTTGCTTAAAAACAAGTAAACAAAAAGCCATAATGTGTTATGAGGTAAAAATAGGCTTTACGAATTTTTTTTACTTTTATGTTCATTATCTTTCTGCAGCCAGTTATTTTACCAATGACTAACGTGGATTGACTTTTTGTTTATTTTTGATAAAAACTGTGCATGCATACAACTACAAATATAAAGTCACTTTAGCTTGATATTTAACTTCTAAAAACATCTTTCTGCATTAATTGCTATGCATAAAGCGTTTGAGTTGTGCCTTTTGTTTATCAGTACCTTTTCTAACTTGAGTCATGTTAGTGTAAGAATTTGCTTGTTGGGACAGCTGGAAGAAGTTGCCTGGAACAGGTTAATACATGGTGCTTTTCCAACAGAGGTAGTTGATCTACAATACCATGTTTCTGTGCTTTCTATTTTTTNTCCCTGTCCCAGGAAATGTTTTTGAAAACAGTGGGGCAAACTTCAACAGTTTTACCCAGAAATTTGCATGGGCCAAATAAAAGCAACGGGAAGGCAGACGTGTCCAAACTATACTCCTTTCCACTTCAGGAATACTGGGACCATTGATCAGAAAAAAATGGTCGCGATATTGTGTAATGGTTTGTGATTTGATCCACTTTGAGTATACTTGCAGGGAAATCACTTTCCAGGCCAATTCATCTACAGCACCTCTTGTTAGTAGATAAAGTTTCTGGCAATCAGAGCAAAGCTGCCCTGTGGCCTTTGTATCTAAGCTGGTGAGAATAAATAGTATTTAAAAACTAGCATAATGTAGTAAGGGCTAAGCAGGAATTGTGCACAGTTTTTTATCTCTTCAAGCTGTGTTTCTGAAGAGGTGAGAGATTATGGGTTTGCTAACTAGTCTGATTGTCCGAGCCATGCATCGGAGACAGTGTCGGTAACTATTTTGTCAGGTTCCTGCAGGCAATGTAGTCTGTTTGTATGAAGGACTTTTTTTTTGTTGGCAGCTGGAGTTGGCAACAAAAAATTGCACAAATGTATTTGGTGCCGTGGAGCAGCATCTTATTGTATTCCCTGGCAGGACAGACTGTGCAGGCAGTGCTCTTAACTTCTGGGTTGCTGATTTGAATGTGAGGGAGGAATTAAAAAAAAATATTTCAGAAAATAGAAAATATTCTGAAGAGCACAACTTATTTATGTTTTAGTTCCTATCTTAATGGATCAGGATATGAACTTTTCCTTTCTTAGTTGTGGTCATTGCTAGAGAGTTTCCCTCTGGCATATGTTTTTTCTTTAAAAGTATGTCACTTTTTTTTTAATAGGATCTTTTGCTAAATTCCAATTGCAGATGAGCATTTGATAAAGAGACACTGTAATTATTGTAACTTGAACTATCTAGACTGACAATGTGAATGAGTAGTTGTAATAAAATCTTGGAGGAGCACAGAATTTAGACCTCTTAAAAACAATCTGTAATTTAAGACCTTCTCTCCAAAAATGTAATATCTTGAGTCGCTAATCATAGCAAAGTAGTATTTAGTGAAAAATGGTGACTTTGATGTATTAATAAAGTACATAGAAATATTTGCATGTTTTCCCCATTAAGAATCTTACGCTTTTATTCTCACATTTAGAATGAGGACAAATTTTAGTTTTCTATCTTTTATAATGTGCTAGTTATAGCTAGTGTGATTCTTAAGATTTATAGCTTCAGGTTTTATCGATCAGATCTATAGGAAAAATTGTTTTAAAACTGCTTGCTAATTTTCCAAATTATTTATCTATTTAAAATTCTGTTCAACGTTGGAGTTGTTGTTTTGTTGTTGTTTTTTTTTCCATTAGGCAGGTTTCTGCTTGGTTGAACTTTATTTGTAATCTGTGTTCGTTTTTGGTTTGGTTTTTTTTTTTCCAATTTACAGTGTAACAAATTTGGGGGATAAAATTACAGGTATTTTTAAGTATGAAAGACTTTTCAATGCGATGAGAACACAGGATGAGTTATAACTTTGAGTTTGGTACTAGCTATTTTAATTCAGCTTCATCATTTCGATTATTAAGCACAGTGACTTGCTGTGAGTTTTCCATCAAATAAGAACTGTGTATTGGAAAGACATATGTATGTGTGTGAGCGCCTATATATATACGCATGCAAGTAATATGTAGAATGTGAGTGTGTGTGTATATATATTTAAAAACATTGTAGCTTATCTAATGCTAATGACAGTAAGCATATAATGAAAAGACAGTGAGAACAGTCCTTTGAAATCACTGTAGGAGGTTGGAGAGGAAATAAAAAGCTCCTGTATAAACAAATATTAATAATGAGAATCCCTTCAGTTAATAACCAGTGGTGAGAAACACAGGCCTTGACTCAGTGCAGCAGCTCCTGCTGGGCAGCCTCTGCCTGGAATTCAGCTTCAAGTGCTGGAGCAGGGAGCGTGAGAAGTCTTGTATTGGGCAAAAGGGGGACAGTGGGACCTGACAGAAAGCAGGTGAAATCAGGATGGGCATAAATCATAAAACAAGTTGACTATGCCTTCAGACGCTTCGACTGCTGTTTATTGCAGAATTTATGTTGCCATCTAATAAGAATTGAGAGACCTTTTCTAATTAGATGGAGGCATTTAAAAAAGTTACTGGCTTCATTTAATTTGGTATGTTTTCATTTTTTGTGAGGTATATGTAAATATATTTTTTTATACATACAAGAGAGAAGAAAATACATATCTTATATAGATATGTGTGTATAATATACGTAATCTCAGAGGCTAATGGTAGCAATCATCTTCTCCATCCTGTTTGCCCTTGGATTTCTAATAAAATACAGCAGTAGAACGAGGGCAAGATGTTTCTTTCTCCTTAAGCTTTTGCTCGCACTTTTGTCCAATGTGCATGTCGAGGTACTGGATTGCTTTCTGCTTCTAGATAGTCTTGGTACTAAACTTTCTTAATGTTTCCACCACAAAGAGGAACCCCTGTTTCCTTTGTGACCAGCCTGATCAAATGAGGAGTCCTAAGACTCTCCTGCTTTATAAAGTGTTGCCTTCGTTGACATTTCTTTATATCTGAAAAATAGCAGGGAAATTCTGTGAAGAATCCTGTTTATTGGGAGAGTGGAGCAGGTTCTGCCTGCTCAGAATTTACAGCCATGCATCAGGTTTAACATGGTGTTGAAGTAGTTCCTGTGCAAGAAGGTCTAGGAGTTGAGGTTTAGAAGGACATTGTGTGAATAGCACATCTAAGGCTTTTTTATTAACAAGATACAAAGTTAGCTTATAAAACATCTCACTAAACATGCTTGAGCTTAGTGAGTTTTTTTTAAGCGAGTAGATAGAGTTCATTATTACCATATGGAAACGTCCAGGGGTTATTTTGGTAAAGAATTAAGTCAGTTCTTAAAAACATTAATATTAATGTTAAGTATCTGAAAGGATAAGAAGAAACTTTGCTGCAGGGAAAGCAGGGAAGCTTTTCCTATAGGAAAGCTTCTTCCACTTCTAAAGGACCTGATATGGGACAGTTTCTCCATGGATCTGAAGCATGATTGATTCCGGAAACTGAGAACTTTGGAGACCTAATTCTTCCAAGCATTGTGGAAACTTGCAGCAACTTGTAAAGAGTCTCCACCAGCTACTAAAGATTTAAATTCATAGTATAGCAGTTATTTACTGTTTCTTAACTTTATTAAAGTTGTGTATTTCCTGTTCATTACTGTGGAATGTTTTTAAAGCATGTCATCTGTAATGAATAATCAGATATCTTATTTCCTTTTTAGTGGTTTAGAAAGTGAATCATATTTTTCAGCCTCACTATAAAGTGCGTCCAAATGGTGTTGAGTTCCTCTTCTGGTGTAGAAACAGATTCGGAATATTTTAACTACAAATCTGTATAATTAGGCATTTTTCTTCAAAATTGAAACTCTTAATGAGACAACTTTGCCAGTCCGAAGAGGAGTAATTCCTTGCTTCATGCCGCTAACACTGTATTTAGCCTGTGCAAATGAGATTTTCAGATGTATTGAGTTACCACTCCTATTAGAGTGATACAAACAAATCTTCAACAGAGTTTCATGATAATCTGACTAACCAGCAAACTGCGACTTGGCGTGGTGGGTTCTGTGGATGGTAGCTCTCAAAAAGTTCCCATTGCAAAGGGCAGGACTGTCTGAAAAGAAGAATAGGCTTACATGGCATGGTGCTGCCTTATACAGGTAATGAGAAATATTCTTGAGCGACTTTAATATTAGTGTGGTGTGCTACTCAGGCTAATGTGTGCTCCTTATCATCAGGTCTAGTAAGCTCGCCTGGTGCTATGCTAATATGGTTATACTGTTTGCTAAACTGGGCAAACAAGCTTGGATGTCTGCATGGCAGTGTTTTTACCGTACTGGCTGTACACTGAATTTGTTTTATAGTAATTGGGGATTTGACAGGCGGGTTTTGTTTTTATTTCTTTAACATTGAAAAATTGGCATTGACGTAGAGAATGACGTCAATTAGATCAAATTTAAATGTGTTTCAAGAATTTTGTGTTTGAGTCTCCAGTGTGATTCTTAGTGATAATAATTTTGTAGATCATGTCTGATTTGCCGTATTACTTTTAGTGATTATTACTTAAGATTGTAACTTTCAAAGCATAGTTGAAGTTCTGCATTTCCTGCTGCTTTTACAAAACAAGCTAGAAGCAAGGTCTTGCATAGCTAGAGCTTACTGGGGTTACTGCTGGCAGTTGCTGTGCCTGTCACGCAAAGGGTTGGTATTTGAGAACAGAACATCCCCACTGAAAGAACAGAGAGAAGCAAAAAAGCTCTGTAGACTTAACGTGCATTAAGCTCTAACATTGACACAGTCCTTAAAGAATACATAGCTGGTAATAGGAAGATAGGATTTGAATTTACTGATTATTTGCAGTAGCTTTTTGAGTGAAAACTCTTTATGCATGTGCAACGTACCTTTGAACAAGGCAATTTTCTCAGTTTTGCAAGTGGTTAAAGCTGTCTTGCATATCTACTGTGGAAGGTCTAACGCACTATCATTAAACACCGTCATTTCCTTCATACCATCTGGCCCTTGTACACAGGCTCTACGCAAGGTAGATAGACCTTTAAGTTCCTTAAATCTACTCTAATAAAGCATGGATGTATATTCAAAACTGGGAAAGTGTTTCTCTTTTTTTTTTTGCTACGTATTGTAGGGAGGGCTGTCCCATAAACGCCCAAGGAGGGGGGCTCTCCTGGACAGTTGGTAGGTGGCTGTGGGGCCTGGAAGTGCTCATAGTGGTGTCCCAACGGAGGACAAGTGCAGTGGAAGCTCCTTTTGCAATGAGGGATCTCTGAGGCCTCGCTCAAGAGTAGGCCACAAAAGTTCAGACACAGTGTCTGTCTGCAATATGAAGTGTGAGGGGAATTTTCTCAGGCCTATGATATCATCACCTTCCTGTCTCCAAAACCAGTGGAATTCTTTTCTCGCTTCAGTATTTATTAAAGTCCTACTTTATTATCATCCTTCCTGATCATTAATTTCATTTCAGTTTTTATTTGCATGAAATACTAATTATCACATATGGGTATATGTAATTATGGTAACTTATAAATAAATTACGGGATGCTGACATACTGTCTCAAAGGAGTGCAAATGTCTTGCTTTAGTCACTGCTAGCTCTTCCTAATGACAGTTATCTTCTAAGCTTATCCCCTATCCATTTAGCCTGAGGTATAGTGCAGATAAAATACTTTGATCCTAAGGTTACTGGTGCTTTTGGAGGAGTTTTCTTCCTTGCTAGCAGAGGATTTCTCTTGGGTTTCTTTTGTGATAGATTTGGGGACTTTTGGTTTTCTGTTGCAGACACTTATTGTTGGGTGGAGCGTTTGTTGACTCTCATCTTCCTTCTTCAGGATAGATGTATTCTGTGGGATTTTTCTTGCCTAACAATTTGTCTCTGTATTAGCATGGATTGTGTTGTATGCTGCTTTGAGTCAGGTGTTCAGAATAGTGCAAGAGTCTCTTAACAGAAGGATTTTGAGTATCGCAGCTAGATGACCTCACTTTATGAAGGTATTTAACTTAACATGCACACGAAAAATGTTTTTGCTTGCTCTAAGAAAAGCTGCTAACATTAAACACACAACCTGAAAACTGTAGCTTTTCCTGCCACCAAGACAATGCAGTTAGTGAAACATACCTGATTTACATCAGACCTTTACAGGGTTGTCATTCTAGTGGCAGCCTTTGCAATGGAAAAAGGCAGAAACCCCAGCTTTTCTGAACAAAAGTGTCACTGGCCTGAACGTAATGTGGGGGATTTAAACTGGGATGGAGATGTGCATACCTTACCTAGTGTGGTGTGATCTTTCACTGGAGCATAAACAGAGCCTGTATTGTACTGTTTTCTCTCTTGGCATGTTTTCTTATTTGTGTCCTCAAATACTACAGATAGATAACGGTGAAGGGCAAGGCAGTCACTGTCCCTCCTTCAGCCTGCTCTGCGGGCTCAGGCTGGGTTGTGTAATGTGCCCCCCATCCCCATACTCGCATTATGGAAAGTTCATAGTTTTCNATTCTGATTAAAAACTTGTATTTTTTTTCTGCCATATGTGCCAGGTAAATGTTTACAAATCATATACTTGGCATTTGGGAAGGGTAAAACCAAGGGAAAGCATTTTTTTATTGTGATATTATTGTATATGGTGGTGTTTTTTTAAATGTAGCATAGTTTTGAATGCAATAGAGGTTTGTGGGTGGGTATTTTTTAATTTTAATGATGGGGTTTTTTTTGGTGTCTCCCCCCCTGCCCCAGATGGTCTAGTATATTAACAAATAGTCTTGGTGCTAAAAGTTGTTCTGTTTTAATTCCTGAGTTAAAGGCAGGAAAAGGCATCCAAAATGTCTGAGCTGTACTATGAGATCAAGTTGCTTTTATCAAAGGGTAGAGAATAGTTATTTATTCATTTAATGTATTGGGCAAGAATTCAGTAGCCTTTATTAGCGATAAATGGGACCAAATTCTTGCTGTTGGAACTTCCAATGAAAGGAAGCAGCTCACAAAATGGGATCCGTTATTAAGGTCCTTATCCAATACCCAAACGGATGCTTGAGTTCACTCACAAGGAATCCTAGCCTTTATAAGTTGGGCAAAAGAAGTTATGTATACATTCTTATAGAATAGAGACCTAAGTTCAGCTTTCCTTACGAGCGGTGCTTGTTCTGTACTTAACTAGTGAGAATTATGACAGTGACCGCAACATTACAAAACTTGCACGGAACATAAAGGTTAAAGGGTATGAGGTGGGTTTCCAAAAAGCACCCTGACTTAGTACATCAAAAAAAAAAAAAATTGAGAGATGTTTTTGAGATTAATTGCTTTGAAGTAGAAAAATCACAAATGTCTGGCTGTTTCAAAATACGTCTCTTGAAATACTTGACTACAAGTCAAAAGTCATCTTGCTGTGTACCTCTTAGTTGTGAGAAATAAGGATGCAATGTCTACCAGAATACCTCAAGCCCTCTTGTCCTGTGTTGTTATTGATAATTTTTGACCTTTAGGAGTAACAGAAGTTCTAACAAAAGTAGGAAATTTAACTTCATTCTCTTTTTGTCACTGGCAGTGTCCTCAGTAAAACAGCATATTTTTGAAGATTTAGTACTTCAAAAAGGCCTTCTTGAAAACAAGGCGTGCTCATGAACCAAACTTCACTGTTTAAACATCTTAACTACATCAAAATAACTTGTATTTTCTTGAGTGTACATCTTTAAATGAGAAATTTTTACTCTCATTCTCTGATTGAGAATTTAGCTGATTGTGGGGTCCAGCCATCATAGTCATAGATGGGGTTGAAGCTCAATAGCTGTTCCTTGCACCAAATGTGACTCACTTCTTTTTATTTTTGTGTCTGTCTTTTGGTGTCACTGTTTTAAGTGGATAGTACTTCAAACAGTTACACTTGAACAGTGCTTTGTGTCTAATGCTTGTGAGGTAAGACAGCTATCATTTGAAGAGTTAGTTTTATAAAAAGATATCCAGAATAGTGTTGTTTAACAGTATGAATTGTTCTGAACTTCACTTTCCTTGTTTTGCCAGTCTTTTTTTGTAATGTAGTACCAACTTGCATTCAAAATTACACTTCCCTAAATTCCTATGGACTTCAAAGTTTGGGATTCAATAAGAGTTAAAACAGCAGATTTTCTCTCATCCCCTTTCTGTCAAGTTCTACTGAGTGCCAGTATTAAAGACCGGATAGCCTTTGGGACAAGAATACTTTGGTATCTGATCTTTGCTCATGTAACTTGAATTCTTGATGTTATTTGTGCAATTTTTATTAAAGGTATTTCCAGGTGTTACTTCAAAACAGAAATACTAGGTGTTACTTCAAAACAGAAATACTAGAAAGATACATCTGAGCTACCTTACTTGTTTAAAAGGATTTTTTTAATAAGAAGTGATTGAACATAACTGAATATTCTAATATAATATGTCACTATAATATATATGAGTGCGGGATGTTTTTCTGTACAAACTTAGTTTTAATGATTCCTACCAGATTGCTCCTACTGTTCAGGCATTTTAGAAAGGAAACAAACTTTCAATGTGCTTTTTAATTTGTGTATGAATTGTGTGTAATGGTTCAGCGAGGACAGAGGTTTTTTATCAGTTTTAGTTTTATTTGAGTAGAATCAAATAATCATTAGCTGAATGGGAAGGAAATTATTTTCCATGGATTTTAGTGCTGTTCTGTGAACTTGAAGTTCAAGTTCAGTCACAGAAATTCTGTTTTAAAAATGCCCAGAGGCATCAGGTTAAATGAGGATGCTTTTGGGATTGCAAAGTATGTTCAGCCAGCAAAGCTATGCAATGTGAATTCTTCCCTGCGTCCTCCTTGGTGGGCATTCCCATTTATCTTTGTGTCCCTGTAACGTGGAATGGTATGTGACAGGCAGTGTTGTTCTGCTCGCCTCTAGGTAAAGATAAAACTCAAATGTTTGACCTGCTATTTTTCTGTAAGACTTCAAATACACTCCAGGTTTTATGTTAGGGAAGAAACACGATTACCTGGGATGTTCCAATAGCCAGAAAAGGAAGGGACAGCTGTTCTGTTATAAAGTGTGTTACAGTAGGTCACCATTGTTATAGACTCTAAAACTGCAGTTTAGGATGTGACTGAGATACTTAATTGTGGGGTTTTTTTTCCCCTGAAACTCTCACCATGTCAGATACCTTATTGTCCCAGGGAAGGAGGTTTCCTGACCAATGTTCATTCTGTTGTTTGTTCATTTCTCATGGTGGAAATGTGGATATAGCTCAAAAGTTTTTACAGCCAAATTTCTTAGCCTTTTATCACTGCTGTTAGTGACAAAAATCAGAATAGATCAGATTGTCCATTTCTGTAGTTCTTAATGCCACTCAGTTGCATGGGTTCCTCCCTCTTCTGTCCATTCACCCAGACCCAAGTTAAATTTCTGTCCAGTTTCTGAAATATGCCTACGTGCAAAACCTGAACAGCTCTATGCTTTGTCTATTTGCAGTTGCTGAGCTTTTGATTTTGGTTTGGAAAATCAAATTTTGGAGAGGAGAGTTAGTGTTTCTTTTGCAGTTATGTATCTAATAGTCTTTTCCTCTAACATTCTAAAAGTACTGTGCCTGTCAGTTGCTGTAGTGTGTCAGCATAGATCTGCTAAAAATTACCCAGTTATGGCATTTTAAATTTTTTTGTGGCAATTCAGAAGATTGTGAGCTTGTGTTCTCGAGGAACATGCGTGCTTAGAGTGACATTCATATGTCTGTATAAACTCTCGGTCTTTCCTAAAATGGTGCTCTTGCAACCTTTTTCCAGGTTGCTTTGTAGTTCTCTTCTGACTTCCCTTTTCTTTTCTACTGTATAACTACTACTGCCGTGTAAATTTTTAGGGTCTCCACAAGCTACAGTGGCACTCAAAAGTAAATGATTTAGTGGTTTAATCCACAGTGTTACAGTTTTTATTATTGTTATCTAGAATCAAGCCAAAGAGCATGTGCTATTAAATTGGTACTCAAGATCTTTCCTAGAAACAGTGCTGGGGTTTGGCAGATTACAGCTGAAGTGACCCTCATTGCTAAACACACTTTTATGAGACAAGGTCTCGAGTCATTGGTTACTGCTGCCGTAATGAGCAAGAGGGCAAAGATTCTTCCTCAGTCTTTTGTGAAGACAAAATCTAGAAGTCTAGATTTGCTCAGTCCTCATAGAAGGCATGAAGAGGATATGTTCTGAAATGTAATGTGTACTGATAGTCTTATTCGTGAAAGTTTAGTACTGGGCTTTCAAAAAATGTTTCTTTCAAATGCAGTACAAGTGTTTATGCAAACAGTAGCATGAGCATTTGTTCAAGAAATTAATAGAGTCAGCATGACAAATCTAATGATTTCAACTAGGATGTACCTATCATCTGGCTTCAAAGGATACTTTGTGGTTAGCTATGTAATATGTATTATTTTTGTGGTTAATGACATGCTTTCCTCCTGGTTTTAGTATGTGGAAGACCATTATTGCAGCTTGTTAGATTTGCTCTCTATATTGGAGCTGCATTTTAAATTTGAAATATGGTGGGAAAATAGAGGTTTGCTTCTAAAAGGTATGTTAGCCAGAATTAGTTAGAAATTTTGTTACTTTTCTGACAATGTGAAGTTCTGAGAATTAAATAAGAAATACTGGGGGAAAAAGCCAAATAAATAGCAGATAATTGTACTTAAAGTAGGGATATGAAATTAATTTGTCACAGACTTACAAGTTTTGAAAGCCTAATACTTAATCTTTTTCTTCTACTTTCAGTTGACAATAACACAATTAATTTTCAAGTTTTAGTTAAGTTTATCTGTTTTTAAGAACTGCGTACCTCAACTAAAGTTTTGTGAAGTTTTAAAGTTGGAACATAAAAGCCAAATATTTAAATGTGTTCTTTTTTGTGTGGAGGAACAAAAAAGTTACTTAGGGTAGACAGTTATTCTACCTTACAAAATGGTAATTCCAAGAACTGTAGCAAAATCTGCAAATACAATTGAGGGTTCTAGTGACTTTCAGGTGTAGCACTGGGACTTCACACTGGGAGAGACCTCTGTGGTATTGGACACTGTGAAAGAATTGGAAGTATTTTGTTATTGTGTTCTTGTATTTTATCTGTGAGCCCAGGAGTTAGAAACCATGCTGGTTGAATAGTCTTCTCTCTCTAACCTAACTGGAAAATACACTAAGTAAAGTGTTATATTTAAAAATAGTTTCACTTATGAGAGATGTTTATTAAAGATATTACAGGGTGTGTTGGAATTGAAACTCTTTCAAGATTTATGATTGTGTATTGAGGGTTGGTTTCTGCCAGGAACAGATGGTGTTGAAGCAGATAGCTGACAAGTGATACAGCAGAAAACACCTATTAAATGATATTTTGTAAGTGTGATCACGAAATAATGAGAGTATTTTAAATTGCTAATGCAAAACTTGGTTTTGAAGAGCAGGTAGGATAAAGAGGAGTTTTTTATGAAGGGGGAAGTTGCAGTCATGCTTTTCCAAAAAATACTTTATTCAAAGATTTCAGATTAGTAGATGTTGAACTATTTGAAGGGCAAATTGAAGTTATATTCTAATATATGCTTGGGGAAGCTGTAGTCAGGTTAGGGCAGTCTTACTGGATATGTACAGAGTAACAGAGATCTGCCTTTAAGGCATCTAGCTCCTTAAAACTCTCCATAGTTGTATGTAGTTATTCTGAGTCAATTGCTGAGATAGAACCCGAACCAGGAATAAATTGTTACATCTCAAAGGATACTTGCTACTTTAAAAAGAGGTAGATTTGAATGCTGCATGTTTAAATTAGCCATAGATTTGTCCATTGTAGAAGTTTTGATCCATGGAATATCTGGCAAAACAGTTAAAGACTATGATTAAGGTAAAATGAAACAAAGTTGGTGTTATCCTTGTTCTAGGTTGGAGGAGTTATGAAGGAGCTCGTAGCACCACTATCCCTGTCACTTTATTCCAAATTTGGTTTTAACGGGTCATAAGGCTTTCTCCTACGCATTTTTCATGTCATAATCCTTATAGAAACTCCTGTGTAGATGAAGTATTTGGGAAACTTGAGAAATGGAAGTACTGCAAATTGAAGGATTATGTTTTTCATGCAGTGCAATCCAAAGGCATGTAAAAACATGAGGTTGGGGGTTTTGTGATACAGAACCGTCATTCTGAAAACAGATTCCCTAAGGACTGAGCCCTTCTATCACTTTTTAGTTTGTTGACAGCACTCACCAATATCTGGAATTAAACTTTGGAGTTTCTTATTAGGAATATAAATTTCCTTGTTATTTCTAGTGGAATACCAATGTTCTCTTTCAACTATGTAAAACTTGCCTAATGCCGTTAGTGTGATGTGTTTCTTTACAAACATTACAGCTGATTTAGGGTTGTAATAGTGCTATTTACCTTGCAGTTTTTTGAATTGGAAAATGAAGATGGCACAACACCTTGCTTTTCTGTGTTGTCAAATACTGCACTAATACTGGTATTTGGAGTTACATAGTACCAACAATGTTAGATTCTTCCATTTTGTGTAACAGTGACTTTTATGTACAAAACCCCTTCTCTCTTGAGATGTTTCTTTTAGTGTCACTTGATTTTATGCAATTAAAGGAACAACACTAGGGCCAGTATTTATATTAGTATGATATATCAGTGCTGCAAGATGTCTGCTTCCAAAGTTGCTTGTGAAAACTGAAAGCTTGATTAGTGTTATTTACTGTAATGCTTTATATTCAGGAGTTTGTATTTGCAGATGAAATTTGTTCATCAAATGATTACTGTTTGTAATAAAAAGTAGTTGATCTGCATAGCAGCAATTTAGTAACATTTAAAATACAAAATTATCTCCAATTTTACTCAGATTTCATGAAGATTCACAAACAAAATTTAAGACATCACATGGAACAAAATTAGAATTTTCTTTTAATGGAAGCAAAGACTTCTGCATACTGATGAGAGCTTGCTGAATGCAGCATTTTTGCTTTTGTAAGAAATTCTGAAAAACGGGTTTTTAAATACTAAGCTGAAAACTTTCTCACAGAGAAGTTAAATTAAAAAAANGTGGTCAATAGAGACCCTGGGGCTTGGGATTGTTGAAATACCAACCTCTGGAGTTGACCCAGAAGATGACAAGTCATGAGCATCCCAGCAGGGCTGCCATGGTGCTGTAGAGCAGGGAAGTCTCCACCAGTCTCCTGCACACATACCCTCCTGGTTTGTACTCCCTGCTGCAGAACTGGGAGCTGGGCTTTGAGTATTTTCAAACTGTCTGCTTAAGAGCAGCAAAACTGAAATGTTTGTGTGACTGGAGACACACAGCTTGGAAACACAGGGGTGCCAGAGTGGAAATGTTGCTCGTGTTCAACCTGCTTTCATTTTTGTGTCTCAGTGGTTTCGGGATGCTCAACAGCTTCCATTAGTAGAGGCTGGATTTTTGAAGAAGCGTGGCTTGAATTTATAAGAAATGCGTACCATGGATGTTTCAGGAAAACATATTTGAAGTTCAGTGATCAGCATTTTTCTGCACAAACAGAGAAATGTCTTCTCTCCACTGTTTTATTGGAAGATTTCTGATTGGCCATGTCAGATTGGTTACTTGCATGACTTCTGTTGTTGAGATGTTAAAAAAAAAAAAACAAAAACAAAAAAAAAACCAAACCCACAATCAAAACCAAACAAACCAACACCACAACAAATGTGATAAAAATTTTGATAATAATGTGTTGCCCTTTAAGTGAGGAATGCAGTTTTTGCTTGTGTTCTGAGTGAATACTGTCTCTACAGGACATACGCATGACCCATCTTATTTTCTCTAATTCTACAATGAAATTGCAGACAGTATATCATACTCATTTTTCTGTGTTCCTTAAACTGTAGGTTATAGGCTCTTTAGCATTATCAAAAAGGTTTATATAAGGTTGCAAGGTATTAGCTGCCTATATTAGCTCTGCTCTTCCAGACTGGAGGAATGAAAACTGATTTTCATCGCTGGCTGGTCTTCACTGCCTTTGGGCTGGGGAAGCAAGTTTAATATGTGTATTACTTTTTCCTTTGTGCTTCTTGTCTGTGTTTTTTGGGGGGTTTTTGGTTGTTCTTTTGTTGTTGTTGTGTTTTTGTTTTGGAGTGGGTTTTTTTTCTTCCCCCCTAGATGGCAAGTCCTCAGTGGCAGGGGCTGTCTTTTTTGTCATAAATGTGTAATCTGCACTTGAGACATACTGGCAAGTAATTGCTACTGTGAGGCATTATGTGGTGTTAGTGATAAGTAAGTAGTATTGATTCCTTATTCAAGGTGCATCACCATCAGGTTTGTGCTGCGCAATTTGGAATTATTTGTGTGTAATTCAAAAAGTGATGTTACAAAACACTGACAAGATGGTGAATGTGTAACTTTGACCTGTTTTGAGCAGGGACTGAACAGGGAGTAGCTTGTTTGGGGTGGGGGGTTGTCTCAGGGGAGGGAGTTGAATGTTCTACGTTCTGAAATTCTTTTATGTTTTAGAAGTGACTTCTTGGCTCTCAGCTCTAGTTTTGCTATCAGATCTCTTCTGCCATGAGCTTGAATGTTCTTCTCCTATGCTGGGAGCTTTCAAGTAGAGACTCACTGAATAAGGTTATTTTGGCAAGGGAGAAGAATGCTTTTAACAATAAATTATCAATTAAGACATGCATTAAATTTACCATAGTTGTGAGACAACAGTTGAATTAATAGAAATGTTTTGCCACTTAAAATTCCTTGCTGATTATTATCTTGATCCTCCACCCCTGGTGTATTTGAAACTGCCAAAAAGATCTAGACATGGAAGCAGAGCTTAGGCCAGAGCCACAATGCCGACGGGTGAGCTGTCTCTCTGCTAACGCCTCAGCAGCCTTCCCTCAGAGAGCAAACTGGTTGACTCTTGTTCATTTTTGTCACTCGCTATGATGTGAAAGTCATCTTATTTTTCTCATTAAAAATTGGGAAATTGGTACTGATCCTGAAAGATTCAAGAAATTTGTTTGATCCATATATGTTGTGTATGGTGAAGTTCTCTTGCTTACTTGTATCTTCAAAAGGAAATTATCAGCCTGAACTAATCAGCAGTGCTGGGTCTTACTTGCATCCTCCTGAGTGTTTTCTGCAAAATAAGTTGCAGCTCTACCTTCTCTTTGCTTATCTACAGTAAACAAAACAGTGGAAATTTAGATTTCAGTATTTTTGCCCCTACTTACTCCAGCTTCTTTTTTATTTTCTATTTAAGAAGTAACTGCTGAAAATAAACTTTCCAAAGAAAATGTTTCTCACTAATGGTTGCATGTGAAGGTGACACACCATTTTTAACTATGTAGGACAGCCTTCCAGTTCCTGTCTCTGGAGACAAATGAATGATGATTTCTGACTGATGGGTTAATCTTCAGATGTGATGGGCATCTGTCAGTCTGTGTATGTCAGGGAAACACTAGTTGACTATGTAGGTATTAAGAGTTCCTTAGGGAGAAGCATGTTTGTCTTAGTAAATGTGGCTAACGTCTTTAGAGTAATTATATTTTCTAAAATATGAAATGTACAATATTTGGAAGATGCACTTTTATGCAGTGTTTTTTCATAACTCATACAGAATGCTAAAACATACTTTTTTTATTTTAAATAAAACCTTTTTTCCCCCCTCTTACCACAGGATAATGAGAAAAGGACCCCTTTACATGCTGCTGCCTATCTGGGAGATGCAGAAATTATTGAACTACTTATTTTATCTGGTATGTTCTGTTCCTGTTAATGGAAAAACGTAACTCTATTCACATCCAAAGAAATATTTATGTACATCTTAGTTTGTGTAAATTTTATTGAGATACTTAATGTACTAGAAATTAAAGATGTTTGTACTGAAATTTTGGTTTCCAGACTTATCAGTGTTACGATACTGTGTAGTTCTACCCTAAAATATTTTTTTAGAAAGCTTTCTCAGTTATAGCTATTTTTTTTGTTGCTTGATCAGCTTTAGGTAGTTTAACTGTAGTTTAAAGAAGTAATAGTGTATATGTTATAGGTAGATATTAGCAGCATTGCTTTGGTTCTGAAATGGCCTTCAGAAAAACACGTAAAGTTGAATGTAGAAGACAGCATCCAGAGTTGGTTATATTATTTTTAAGTATCCTTTGCTGTTGGCTTAAATGTACAGAATATAATTAGGATCAGCTAAAAATTTTAAAATCTCTTGTCTGTTTTTCTCTTTATTTGTACCAAGACAAAATGCAAGTTCTGTAAAACAGTGTACTTCAGTCTTAAAAAAAAAAAAAAAAAAAGGTAGAAAGCCAAGAAACTAAACCAAAGAGCTGAAAGCAAAACTTCACAACTGAGATACTGAATTTGTTGTCTTTGATCTTGGACAAATCTACCTATCAGCTTGAGGCTGAATTCATGATATGGAACTGCTTTAAGGTTAAATAGATTAAAACTTGTAGCAGTCCCATAGAACCACTTTAATCTTTAGTCTCCTTAATGGCACACTGTACCTGTCCAAAACTGTCTTATTTCCATCTCCCCACCCCTCATCAAACCCATAATAACAAATTGTGCTTTAAAGACATGTCACTTTTAAGGTTGGAGTCACTTCCAGACTTTCAATTGAAATTGCCAAGCACAATTTAATTTGTTTACAATTTAACAACTTGTAATCTTCTTGTTATATATGTACTCTGTCTATATAATTATATATAGTTATAATTAATTAATAACACATTATGTATACTTTTATTTATTTATTTTTATTTAGATATGTATATATTTCTCATTGAAATATTCTATAGTGATAGTTTGCCCAGAAAAAATCATCTGTGTTGCTGAGAAAGTGCTATTTTTCCCTGTCAAGAAAAAAAACCAAGTTCTGGTGACTAGAAAATACATAACGATCCCTTTCTTCTGAAAAGGGGTCTTGGTTTTGGCAGGGATATTTCTTTCTATTTGTGTTTTCACAGTGATTAAAACAAAACCAAACAAAAACCCCAAGCAACTAACTGTGTTACAAGCTTTGCAAAGTTGTAGTCAGCTATTTCTAAGTGAAGCTTCTGATTGTTTTGGGTGAATTGAGTCCACTTACCAGAACTGTGATTGAAGAAAAACTCTCTCTTGTGGGAAAGGACTTACGGAAAGAGCAAGATTCTAGTTCAGACATTAATGAAACAAGATCCTGATTGGGGGATGGCAGTAGGGGAAGAAAGGTTAGTCATGCTATTTAGGCACATAGCCTGGGGATAAGTGTCAGAAAAACTGGAGAACAGAGAAGTGCAGAACTAAGAATTAGGGCTGTATGAGTAGTCCAAAGTTGAGCTGTTGCGTGGAAGAGAGGTTGTGGGGGTGCTGCTGCATCTGCAGGTTGTTCAGGAATGCTGGGAGGCATTGGTATGTCTCAGACGAAAATGTATTTAATGAAAATCAGGATTTTCTTTACACAAACCAATTCATTAAATATAGTTATGAAATCAAAAGCTTTTTAAGCTGTGGAATGTGTGGGCAGTATCAGTCTAACCTCGCTGTGCTGATGTGCTATGCTGTGGACTTCAGTTGCATGTTTGTGCCTTGCTGTAGAAGCACAGCCTCATGAATTTCACAGGGTGCACTGGGAGTGAATTGGGGTGGTACAGTGAAGTAGGCACTGATGCCAGTTGTTGATGCATTTAAGTGAATGAAGAGGGGCATTAATCGCAGGATGAGAAACTGATGCCTGCATGTTAAGGCTGTGCTGTACTTGGGCATTAATCTGCGTATTACCTGTTGCAAGCTGTGGGTTTAGGCAAGCAGCTTAAACTAGACTCTTTAAACAGTTGTCACCAATTTAGTCTTCCTCATTTCTGAACGCTGGATTTGAAATCTTTGTGGTTTGGAAAGTGTGAGCACTCCTAGCTCTATCTGAATTGTCACACCAGCTACTTCTCTGAGAAATCAGTTCTAGGTGTCTCAAAATGCACAAGCCAAGATTTTTCTTTTAACTCTCTCTGTTGGAAGGTGGGGAACAGAGGTTAAGTGTATTTATCCTCTCCGTTTCATTAAGATACAGAAAATTCATCTATTGTGTTTCAGCTGGAGATCAAATCTCTCCTTTGAGACAGATGTATAATGTTACATTTTGTCGTAATAGATGAGCATTAGGGAGCAAATAAAGAACCACAGCAAGGTTTGAAGAACACTCGCCATGTTGCAAGACCTCTTTTTGAACAATGAGAAAATGATTTGTTGTTCAGAAATGTTTATTCAGCAATCTCCTCTGTGCAGTAAATTTGCATGTAAAAATATTGTACGTGGCTTTAATTGACCTATTGTGATATATTTGCACAAGGGATTTGATTAAGTAGACTACTTTCATCCTAGCGTTTCTCACCTTGTGAGAGCTTGACTTCGCAGCTTATGTGTGATGTCCTCTAATGTAGTTTTGCTGAAATGTTATTAGGAACCACTTTACAGTTTTCCTGCTCTGCAAACTGTTCTACAAAGACTGTTTGTTTTGCCTTTTTATTCTTTCTTCAGACTGGACCTCAAAATTACTGACATCAAGATTAATCTTTCTACTACTCAGTGGTTCTTACCTGATCCTTTCTCATTATTCTCTATTCTTAGTTAAAGTGTGTATCATTTGTTACCTAGACATGTTTGTTTTTTCATTTGATTGGAACATCTTTTGCATCCCCCTCCAAGGGATTCACGTTGCTTTCAAGTATTTATTTTGGATCATATGTTGCTGTTACAGTATCTTTATATATTACTTTGCTGTAGACCTAAGCAGCCCGCATTGCCCATTCTGGAGATATAACCAATTCGGCCTATTTGCAGACTTCTGTGAAATAAGTTTTCAGTCTTACAACCATACTTATTTAGTTTTTGAATTCTTGAGATATTTTCCCACCAAACCTCAAGGCTGCTCTGTGACCTCTTCTGTTGCAGTCTTTCACCTGGGCAAGGGACCTGAAGGTGAGAGTTTGGATACAGACTCTGAACAGCAAAGAAAATTGTTTCAGTGACTCCAGTTTGGGGCTGGGCATTTAGATTGCCTTGTGTTTTTTATCTTGAGACAATGCTTCACTAAACTTACTAATAAAATTGTACCTTGAGCTTGTGAACATCTTGCCAGCAAATTCTCCTACTGCTATGGTCTGTGGAAGTCTAAATATTCAAATCATCTCTCCCCATTAGATTGTAGCTAGATAAGCAATTAGCAGTCCTAAATTTGTTAGGTAAAAAGGTGAACAGTAAATAAGAAAGAGGCATGAAGATGGTGGTTTATAGTATACAGAATGATGGAACAAAAGATTGTATTTTTGTCACTTGAGAATCATAATTTTAGAAGCATTTTCTTTTTTGTATTACTCCGAAGAGTCGTAACGCCCATCACAGTTGTATTTTTATGATGTACATGTAACTCTACATCCTGGTGCACAAATACATCTGTCTACTTTGCATAATAGGACTGAATTAATTGTGTAAATACTTGATGGCAAACAACTGAGAAGTAGAAAAGTAAATTAAGTCTTAATTAACAGAATGTCCAACTTTTTGTTCTTTCCAAGAAGTCCTGATTAAAAAAATCAAACCCTTCTTTCAGTTAAGTCCTGCATGTGAACCGTTCTGGGGAGGCTTCTTGCTTTATAAAAATCATTCTTTCTGTTTGTCGTACACTTCTTTAAATGCCATCAGAGTCTATTCTGCAGCCAAGTGACATGTGAGGAGCAGGATGGATTAGTGTGATCCCAGAATGTGTACTTTTGATTAATAATTTTTTTCATGTGTTTTCTTTAAAATACCATGCAGACTATTACTGCTTTCTCTGAAATCAATGTAATTCATGAAAGTAAACATCTGAATTATCTGTTGCTTTCTTTTGAATAGATTTAGTTACTACATTGCATTGATACTTAAATACTAACACAACACATTTCTGTTTGTTTAACCCAAAATTTTCACTGCCTGAAGCTCAGCGTACATGAGTGTGTGTGTTCAAACTCAATCTCATTAAGGTTTGGCAGCCCGTGAGTTTTTGTTGTGCTTTCCTCTGGGTCAGCTGGAAAATGTAAGAATCGTGCTGACACTGGAAAACTATCATTACAGTAACAACATAGATTTTGGAGGATAGAAAAGACTCTCCAGTGTTACTCCACTCAAGCTGCATTACTTCCATTGAATTCTGAAGTCATGCAAGTATTAAAAGTCCAGGCAATGACAGTCACACAGCTCAGCTGTTGAAAGGCTATCACTGCAAAAATATCAGCTGTATTGAAGCACTCCGCTTGGGTTGCAGATGTACTCGCACACTGAGGGCTTTTCACAGGGGCTCCTTTTACACTGGCTGTATCTTTCAGCCACTTCCTCTTCTTTTGACAGCAATGTTGGCCATCGTTTTCTTCTTTGAGCTATCTGACCTTCCCTCTGGCAGCAGTAACAGTCAGTTGATGTGAAAAAAAGTAGCTCTAACACTCTTTGAGGGAGAAGATGAAGCTGACTTCTGAAAAGGTAGAAATGTTCAGTAGCTGGAGGAGTCTGAGAACCTCATTGCTCTCTGAAGCTCTAGGAGGTGGTGGCTGAGGTGCGACAGAAACCATGAAGTTCTGAAAGGAAATGGACTACTTACATGGCAAGGCAGTGAAGTTCTGGAGGATGGCTTTGACTCGATGGTTTTCTTCCCTTTTGTGGCCAGTGTATCTCCATGGGGGTTTTTTGTTGTTTGGTTTTGGGTTTGTTTTTTAAACAATAAAAATAAAAACTGTTGTTGAAGCATCATTGTGGCTGGTCAAAAGATTCTGCAGTCCTGTCCCTCTGATTTTCTTCACTATCCTGTAGATCCTCTACTGCGCACTTAGATTATAGATAGGAAGAAGCTTTCTCTCAATAAGCTCATTATTTTTGCAGCAATAATTTTCCAAGTATCCAATTTTTCAATAGGAAATTACCCTAGATTTCTCATACTGATTGCTCCAATTCATATCTCAAATCTTCTTTTACTTTACAGACGTTTTCTGCATCTCCTCCGGAATGTTCACATATTTTTCTAAGAGAAAGTTTCCTTCTCCATCTGTTCATTCCACAGTATAGTCTGAGAATTTCTGCTTGCCACTTTAAGTACTTCCATGGTTGTCTTCTCTGAATTAAAAAGTGGATCATTTAAAAGGGAAAAACTTTGGAAGCTAATACTAGCCCTTAGGAAAATAATTAATTAGGCTCTAATTACAGTAGGACCACTGGTAATTCTCAGTGGTTTATACCTGGGATCTTCCTAATTTCTGCAAAGATCATTCCTAAAATTATTTCAGTATACTAGTTGGTTAGACAAAGTTTGGCTTTTTTTAAATGCAACCTGAAGGTCTTATTTACATCTTTTAAATAAATATTTCAGAGCTTCAAATACTGAACATCAGATGTCTGTATTGCATATGTGAGTGAAAACACTTTTGCCTTATTTGCTTACATTATGTGTTATTGTTCAATCGCTAGCACATCTTGTACAATAACAAAGGAAAATACCATCCTTGACAGTCCAAAAATACAAACAGAACAGTGGAAGGCAATTCAGGACTTAAGTTAGTACTGTGAGCGAAGATGAAAATGTCATGCCAGTTCTGTTGTATTTCATTTCTGAAGCTATTTCCAACTAGTGATGCAGAAGTAATATAGCCACTGCATTTATTAGTCTTCTGAGGACACTTACAAAGGGGAAGAGTTGTAGTGCGGAGTAGCTTGGGAGGACAGTCATGGCAGAAGTTCTTATGAGAAAAAGACAGAGGTGATGTGCTGAGACACAGCTGTATATAGTTACATGGCATTTTATGGATGAAGGAGGAGGTGTGTGGCTGTTCCTTGCAGCATTTCCCACCCAGTCATCCATTGTCTATCTCTTGAAGAGATGGTTGAGATGCTAGCTCTTATTTGAGTGACACCAATGAGGTAGCAACTCCATGCAGAATCGTAAGTCCAGGTATTGGTGGCTAGTAGCACACTTAAATGTGCAGTTGCCAGATAATGGACTCATAAAGCTTCCAGGATCCCTTTGAAAATCAGTGCATGTATTGAGTTGGAAAATGTGTCTCTTGGAACATAAATTTGGTAAAAGTAAACATCATTTAGTACAGAAGATACTGAAAAACTTGATTTATTAAATAAAACATCTTTCTAAGATACTGAAAAACTTGATTTATTAAATAAAACATCTTTCTAATTGTCAGTCTTGTGAATGCAACGTTGCAAAATAAACTGTAAGATTCAAGGGGGAGGGAAGAAAAATTTGTATTACTTCTCTCTTCCTTCCCCACCCCTGCCCTTTTACAGAGCAAAAATCCTGCTTTCATATCTGCCTAGGTGCGTAAACTTACTAGGCTGTGCTAGCAAAGTTGACGATGAAAGGGAAGACCTTGTTTAATATTTCAGTTTAGTGCACCAACATGGAAGAATTAGTTGGTTTATTTGGAAGGTGCAGTTTTAAGGGAGTGTCATTTACACGATCTGTTCTTAATTTCAAGCAAAGATGGTGGGTATTTGTGTGCAGTACTATATTTGACATCTCTGGCAAGCCCCTAAATCCTTTTCCTGCAAGCTCTATGGCATTAAAAGAATTGAAATAAAAGAATTTTTGCGTTAAACAAATGAAAGAGTGGTTTCAATAAATGTTAGGTTAAGCCCCCAGTGTGGTGAGGTTTTCTGGTTTTGGGGGTTTGGGGTTTGTTTTTTTGTTGTTGTTGTTGTTTTGTTGGGGATTTTTATTTTTATTTTTTTTTTTTTCAAATTGGGGATTGAGGTACGCCACACTGTGTTTTGAAAGAGCAAACTGCTGCATAGCTGCCATTTGAAATGTGAGAAATGCCCTGGTTAACACGTCAGCAGGTTGAGCTTCACAGAGATAATGTTGCATCGGCAGTGTTATACAGTGAATTATATATGTACATGCATTCAAACTGTCTTTAAGCAAACAGTGAAGCAAATAACCTTTACACAAAAGATATTCAGTAAAGGTGTACTATATTTTCTAACATTCCTCTACAATGATCTGGAGTGGAGCTCTACCCCAGAGGGTGAAGGCTTTAACCTTCCTCACTGTTGCATGGTAGGAGTACGGTAGGTTTGAGGGAGCTTTATGTCTTATGGAGAGCACCTGAACAGGGAGGGACGGATGGTTACGTTTTTCCCAAATCATGTGCTACGAGTAAAGAACACTTGGAGGGGGATTATATCCTCAGATACAAGGCTGTTTGGAGAAGCTGGTTTATGAAATGTAAATCATTCTTGGCAGCGTGTCTTCTTAGAGAAATTTAAGAGGGAAGTATCTCTATGTTCATTTAAATTTTTTTTTTTTTTGATGTATCTAGAGCTATAGATCTTCCCATTTCCACATCAATAGTGCATATGTGTTTTTTGGTAGTATGCTTATTCTGATTATTACTTTAAAAATTTGTCTTTCAATCTAACAATTTTGGAACTCCTTGAAGAGTTGTTTGTTGTGGGGGGAAAAAACAAGCTTGGCGGTTCTTTCCGCCATCAGAGATTTAGATCTATGGTCAAAAGTCAACTTTGTTTTTTCCTGTCAGAGAATCTACAAATTTCTTGTGCATTTGAAAAATTAACTTATTTTAGTGTCTACATATTACATCGATTTAACTATGAGGTGTCCTAGATCTAGGCTTTCTTGCTTCTTCGGGTGGAGCATCACTTACAGGGGCGGGGGGCAGATATTGTTGTGTTGGTTTTGTTCTTTTGAGAGGACCATGTTACTTTTAGGTATCACTTCTGATTTCCTTAGGCATTTCTTTGGCTAATGCTGATTTTTTGTCTTACCAGAAACAACAAAGACTTTCAGATATTCTTTTCCTTTAGTCCTAGCAGTTATAATTAACTTAACCACTGGGCAAACCCTTTGTATAGTATCTTTTTGTATTTATTCCTGCTCTTTCTGATGCGATTTTTAGGCTGTATGTTAAAAGTACCAGAAATGTCAGTGAATGGCTTAGCTGAACCCATAAACACGGCTTGGACTCTAAGCACATTTTCACGAGAGCTTAGGTGACTACCACCTCCTTGGAGTGGAAAGGTGCATTTCTCGCATTCTGCTGGGAATGGTGCTTCTCCTGTCTCAGGCTTTGTCACCTGGGAAAAGTCAGGATGGTGATTAGTGACCTAGTAACTCTCTTCATTCCTTTAAAACACTTCAAAGACATTTGTATCCTGAAATAAGAAACAGAAATCAGTAGACTTTGAAAGTCCTCATTCCTTGGTTGCTGGCTAAAGATGTTAAGTCAGGTGAAGCTCGGAGTACCATTTTGGCACTTATTTTTGTCTTGTCTGCTTAAAAGAAGGTGTGGCTAACGATAACCTGGAAGACAACCAAGAATTACAGATAACTTTGAAATATGTTGATTACATTCTCACTGATCATTCAGGTTATTGTCTTTTGGGAAGGATTACCAAAAATCCTAAGACATTTCTGGTGATGTTTAGAATCCTCAAATTCTTTTTTTGCTCAAGTTCTATGCAGAACTTGATAGAGTACATTATGTTATGGTACATGATATGGTGCAATACACTAGGTCCTTATCATGGTTGACAAAAGCAGATAGTTTATGGTAAGACTAAGTGTCTTATGCTTTTGTTAGATTGTAGGAGGTTTTTTTCAAATGGACTTGGAGTTTCTTCCCATTCCTTCAAACTTATTTTTCAAAAACTTTTGAATTTGGAAAATAGGATAACATCCAAAGCTTCTGAAATTTGGATAAGAAAAGAGAGAAATCCCTGAAATTGTAGCCAGCAATTAGTCCTCAAACTGTGTCTTGCGCTTGGAGGACCTAGGGTCAAAGTGGGAGTTTGGATCCAGCATCAGCTTCCATGTTGTGTTGACTAGAACCTGACTAACTCAGAGAATTTACGTCAAATCTTTGGTTTGCTTAGTATATACAACCATGATTTTGTATAGACTGACTGCTAAGTTTCATGGTGAGGTTGTTCAGCTGGACTGTGAGAGACTTTGCTGGTGTGGGTCTGGGAGACTTGGATCAAAATACCCTCTCAGCTGAGTATCCTGACCAGCAGCCTGTTCGACATTTTGTGTCTTAATGGCCTTCCATCCTTTTCTATTCTTTGCACAGAAAAAATTAAAATTGGTTCTGACAGACCAATATTATGTTTAGCCTCAGAAGTTAATAAGCTCTAACCATGTAGCACTGATGTTATCGTGTGATATCATCTGTTGGCCTGTGAACTCTTTCCAACAGTATTTCCAACCTATTTTTTCAAAAATGTAACATTTTGTCTAAGCTATCACATTTCTGTAAAATCTCAGCAGTTTTCAAATAAAGATGGCTAAATTTCCACTCAAGGTATAAAAACCCTATAAGGTTACATGTGTATGTATATATACATGTATATGTGTGTGTGTATATATCTGTAAGAAATGAAATCATTAAGTTTTCTTGTTTGTTGAAGTTCACTGGAAGTTAGAAAGCAGTTCAGTTGCTTCCTTCAGGAAAAAAATCCCCAAATTCTTCTTTCTTTTTATTATTAAGAAAAAAATTAAAGTCCAGACCCAGGCTTGTGTCCCTTACAGATATTTGTGTGACGTTTTTTCGTGGGGGCAGGGACAGCTGTTTCTCAGGTAGGCTTCTAGAAGCAGAGAGGTGTGGTTGTTACAGTCTAGATCATGAAGGGAGGTCCAGGAGGTCCTGAAATGGGCTAGGTGACCTGGTTGAGTGGAGAAGATTCATTCCCAGATTCCCAGTAGAAGAAGCATCATTCCATATAGCTAGGCATCAGACTTGCCAACCACAAGGAAACTGGAGGCGTGGGGAGTAAATGTAGCCTCTTTCTCTACTTCAATGGAGAATTTCAACTGTAGTGGGAAAGTATGAGATTTTTGATGCTGAATGAAGGCAAGGAGTCAGTCTTTTGTACCCAACAGTCTTTTATGTACCTTTAGAAATGCAGAAGATTATAGAGGACTACCTAGAATAAAAAGATGAGTACACTTTGACGGAAGAGTATTATAGGTGCAGTGTTAAAAGAATTTTCTCAAAGGGTGGGCTTCAGCTGGAGAAAAGACTCCTGTTCCTTTTTTGGCATCATGCTGTGTTAATGAGCCTAGAACAAGTATCTTGCAATAGTTCTGTCTCTGTACTGGAAAATATTTAAGTCTTCCTGTAAATACATTGTAAATTTCTGGTTTTCTTACTTTTTGTTACAGGAGCTAGAGTTAATGCCAAAGACAGCAAATGGTTGACTCCTTTACACAGAGCTGTGGCATCTTGTAGTGAGGTATGCTTTTTAAACTGCTTTGTGTTAAAATAAGACATCTCAAATTACCTTCTGTTCTTTGTTCAGTTTTTATGAAGTGAAACTACTCCAGATGTTTGGAATTGCAGAACACTTGCAACAGTTTAACGTGTGAAGAGTATATATATGATATGCCCGAGTAGGAAGAAAGGGGAAAACTATAAACTTCCAGTTCTCAGGTTTGCTCTCTGCTCAAATGCCATTCCCCTAGCAGAGAGGATTCTGCGTTCAGTGTTCTCCAGTCCAGGTTACTTCTCTTAAGGTAACCAGAACGGTTCAGCGTGAGAGAAGTAGAAATGAAATAAGATTTAGTACGGCTTTTACAGCATAAACTTTGCATTTCTTCATTTCTTACATGCTCATCTATTCAGGCCTTGAAGAAATAAATGGTTCTATAAGGCCTAGCAAACATATTTTTTAAATGATTAATGAGTATTGAAAATCACTTTAAAAGTCATAAATGAAATATGTAAAAAGTTTTTTGAAGTCTACTAGTGACACAATTGTGAGCATATAGTAATGTAAGAAATTAATTTGTTATTGTTCCTCTATTGTTGATGTTCTAATACAAATTTTAAATGCCTGTAGAAGATCAAAACAAACAGAGAAATGCTGAGCTTGTTATGTGGAAGAGTTTATGCAAAACTATCTCCTTTGAGATCCTGAGTCAAATCAATGTTCATTTCAGTATGTCTCAAAAATAAGGGGTTTTTAAAGATTCTGTATAAATTTTTGTTTGAGAAGACGGAATTGAATATTTTGGTTTTGGCAAGCATTGAGCTTCAAATATTTGATCCACGAACTATCTAAATGAGCCATTTTTCAGTTTTTGCTCTTGTATTCCCTGGATAAATTGCATTGTTTTGTCACTAGCATTAATACCTAAGTTACGTGGAGGTTGTATTATTCAAAACAGTGTTTAAAAATGAATCTCCAAGGGCGCTTTATTCCCAAATGCTATTTGTTCTTTTTGAGGTATTTTTAGGCTGCTCCTTTGGGAGCTGACCAAAGCACCAAACACTGCATTCTTCAGAGCTAAGGGATGATAAAAGCTCCTTGTATCAGTAATGCTTGTAGAGAGGAGTGCTGCAGACAAACTGGACCTATATGATAACTTCAAGAAATGCTACCATGGTCATTTTTTTAAAATGTGGAATATTTTTAAACAAAATACTAACTGAAGGGAAATGAAACATGTAAACCAATCAGTCTATGCTAAAAGCAACGATAGGTGCCTGTCAGAATTTCCTATTTATAAACACGGTAGGTCATATGAGCCCGCATATGTAGATGGAGACGTGGTTGATACGTGTAGGCACTGTTTACCAGCTGACAAACTTATGTGTTTTTTCTAAGTGTTAAGTGAAAAAAGCTGTAATGAAAAAAAACTCTTGATAATGATTGCAGTAAAGCATCTGGACTTATTCTTGAAGCATGGACAGCTGCAGTTAAACCAGGGCATTAAAACATGCAAAATAGCTGAAATTATAGATTTAGCTGTCAACTGCGGGAGTTCAAGCAACTTCATGTCAAGACTGTCAGGCTCCAGACCTTTTTATTTGCATGCCTGGTGTACTTTGGGGAGGAAAAAAAAAAAATTTAAAAAAATGTAAAAATCTGGAAGTTCATTAATGCACATGCGCAGAAAAATTTAAGAAATTATTTTTATGCTAGAACTACAGTGCTTCCTTCTACAGGAGGGGTAATAGCTTTTCTAAAATTTCCTCATTTCGTAATATTTGGTTCAAAAAAGACGAAAGTTAAAAATCTTGAGTAGGTTTTTAAAGTACCAAATCTACTTGTTTCTTAGAGAATAGAAGCTATTCCATTTCTTATTTAAATTACAAGCCTGTGATGCAGTATTTTCACTTTTATGTTTGTTCCTGTTTTATTTTTTATTGACAGTAGAAGAAATGTGAGTGTTCTCAATATAATTTATTGTAATCATTAGAATCAAGTGTTACTTAGCATTCTGCTCATGGCCGAGAATAATACCTAGCTATTCTACCACAGTGTAATTCGGAATTTCCAGGAACTACTTGTGCTAATGTGTTTTAAGTTGAAAGTGCCAACCATGTATTTGTGTGCTCAGTGTTTGAGTTGAAAGTCACTGAAAACAGTTAGTGAATTGTGGGAAGGTCACGGATTTGATGTAAATTGCAGTATTCATTGTCATGTAGATACCACCAACAAATTATTTTTTTAATGCATTCCAATTGTGTGCACATATTTTAATGGGATTTGTTTATCTTGCTGTAAGAATTATAGTCTTATTTGTCAAATTTCCATAGCTTGTATGTTTAACAAAAAGAAATGAATAATCTTTTTGTGAGATGGAATTCAGTGCAACATTTTGAAACGGTTTTCAGGACTTTTGCAACAGTATGTGTTGAAACTTTTTCTGACCATGCTCTGTTTTATCTGTGGTTCTCTAAACGTACATTTAATAAGATGTATTTCTCTTTGCCATTTCTAGACTTTAATGGTTCAAAAATTTTGCTTGGGAAATTGATGAAAATGTATTATAAATTCATAGTACTTCACTAGTTCTTAGCAATGGAAGAAATCCTAGGGAGGTTTATTGAGCTTTGGAAATTAGTTGTGGTGACAAAACAATTTGCCAGCCAGCTTAAGGAACTGGATAAAAGACCTGGAAATGGTTGATTCAGTTGAAACCTGTAGGGAATGTATTGCTTTTGGTCTTGAGAACATCCCCAAATCTGGATTTATGATAGGGTACAAATCCCAAAGAATAAGATGATGTTTACAAAAGAACAAATTGTAAATAGATCTATTCCATTATACTGTCCTTGGAATTAAGGCTGGCATTTCAAATGACTTGGGTTTTTTTGTAAATGCTTTCAGGATGCTGTTCAGGTGTTGTTAAAGCATTCAGCGGATGTCAATGCTCGTGATAAAAACTGGCAGACGCCCCTACATATAGCAGCTGCAAACAAAGCTGTAAAATGTGCTGAAGCTTTGGTGCCTCTTCTAAGCAACGTAAATGTGTCTGATCGAGCAGGCAGAACGGCATTGCATCATGCAGCCTTCAGTGGACACGCTGAGGTAAGAGTTATTTTTCTTAGCTTGTTTCCTATTCATTTTTCTGTCCCTCACCTTTCTGATTCTTAGTTTCTCAGTTTAAAATCATGTTTTCCCCATCCCCTCCAAAAACCCCAACCCCTATTTCATATTTGAATTTATCTTTTGTATGCATCTGCGTACAGAACAGCTGTGGAAAATACATGTTACATCATTTAGTTGGAAGGTTATTACAGCATTCACCTTTCTTAAGATAGAAGCAAATTTGCCTGACTTAAGTGGAGTTAAACTAGTAATAGATAAATTTAAAATGGAAAAAGATATTTTTCTGTTCAGTAGATAGTGAACGTATGGAATGTGTTGTCACTGGAATGTGGAGGAAATACATGTAATAAGCTCTAACTCTCTAGTTTTCAAGCCCTGAAAAATGACTGCTAAGAAATTCTCGTTGTAATTGTGTATAGGTAATTGAAGACAAACTGGCAATAGGCTTTTTTTTAGTGATTACCTTCAGTGAATCCCTCAGTAACAGTCTGAAGATTTCAAAGATTCCCCAGCTTTGCCATATTTAACTGGAAATGTTTTTGTTGATACCAAGTTTTGTGTTTCTTACAGTCACCTCATTATTGCTGCCAAGGTAGGCAGCCAGTTTTTTCAAGCTTGTGGAATACTCAAAACCCAACACATTCACATCCTCTGAAAATGCATATATTTTTGTTTTCTCCTATGATTCTCTTTGTCTAACTTGAAGCAGAGTTTTCCATTATGAATAGAGGATTTCTTTTCTTTCTCTTTGTCTCAGATGGTCAGCTTACTGTTGTCTAGAGGGGCCAATATTAATGCATTTGACAAGAAAGACAGGCGAGCTATACATTGGGCAGCATATATGGGTATGTACATATTTCAGTTGATTGCTATATGGTAGTAAAAAAAAAATAAATCGCCTTATGTTTAGTAGTTTTATATATTTCTAGGAAAAATAGTTACATTGTAAGCATTGAGGTTATTTGTGTATCTGCCAGAAAACCATTAATAGTATACTTCACATTGCCTTGTAAATGTGGTTTTGTGGTGAGAAAAAACAATTTGTTGGAAAAAGAAAAGTAAGGTAAGTATTTTTGTTCTTTAAAAAGAAGGAACTATGTTCCTTAATCAGCAGGAGTCTAATTACAAATGAAAACTTTTGCAGTAATGCTATATAAAAAGTAAGCAATTAGTACAAGGGGCACCTGAAACCGAGGATCATTACACCAACCTTGGGGATTGTATTTTAAAAGAATATTATTTCATCTCTAAAACACTACATTCTTGCCTTGCCGTTCCTATTCCAGGAATGGATAATTATTGTTATCATGATATCGATCAATGCACTGGCAATACTGTCAGAGTAATGTGCTTCATTACCTTTTATCACCTTACCCTGAGTTTTGGAGGTTGATAATGAGTTGTTCATTGTATGAAATGTTCTTTGGTCTGAGGACTGAGAATTCTGGTCTTTACAAATGCAAACCCACATGTTTACAAAATTGAGCTTGTTTGTAAGATCTCAGTGATTTTAAAAGTCATCTTATCACAAACATCTGGATTCACACAAAAGTGGAATGATTAACTGTTGTCTTTGCACAACTCTCTGTTTCAGGCCAACTTCATGTTAGTCTTATGTCCCCGACAATACAGGTCTGAAATAATCTAATAGCGATGTAAAATAAGGCTGTGAAATCCACATGTGAAACACTAAAAAGAACAGGACCCTGTTGAGATGTTTTCAGCAGGACCCTGTTGAGCTGTCTTCAGAGAAGACTTGAATGTGCCAGTGAATTATGAAGTGATCATTGCAGCATTGATGTAACAGTGATGTACCAATGATACCAGTACTTGAAACCAAGAAGTTAAAGAACAATCTTCATTATTGATCCAATATTCTTTGTGATATTTTGTATTAGTATTTTGTAATCTACTTACACATGCAAAGCAATGTCTGTGACAAGCTGTCCAACCACCTTACTCAAGGTCGTTGTTTGCAAAATTTTGTTGAATGAAACTTGTGCATGAGATGGCAGAGATCTGATGAGCTTCAGTGAGAGGACAGAGATGTTTTTTGGCTTGTCCTCACCCAGATGGGAGAAAAGTCTTCTATTGTTCAGATAAGCTACATTTAACTCCAGTTTTAGTCAGTGCTATTTCATAGTCTGTTAACAGGAAACTCTGTTAATGAACAGTATTAGGGTGGGAAAAATGTAATTTATCTGATGTCGATCAACCTCAATATCCTTGCAGACAATAGAGTAGAAAAAGCTTTTGAAAGTCTTCAAACAAGGAAAAAACCCCTGTGATATTCTCTCTCACAATTTAGACCAGTTTTACAATGCTCCAATTGTTTGAAGAAAGCCTTAGAGCTTTTCCATCATACAAAACTGACCATAGAATAAAAAAAAAAAGTAGTAATGCGTTTCGTCACTCTACTATAAATAACTTTCTAGGGTTATATCCATTGTTTCCCTTCCTTCCTGCTTTTCGCCCGACTCCATTGCTGTCCAGCTGCAATACTGAGACTAAAATGGGCTTTTATTCGTGCGTGCTAGCATCACCACCCTCATTAGTGTATTGGGATGTCTCCTCAGCGCTTCCCACTTCAAGTACCTTGCTCTTCTGTTTGAGTGTCTTCCACTGATTGCTGCTTGCGTTTTCAATGCAGGTCAGGGATTTTTTGTTTTGTTTTGTTTTTTTTCTCCTTAAAGTTTTTCTGCCACTGTTCTGTGCAGTGTCTCTCTTCCTTTCACTACTTTCAAAATCTTCTGTACTTCTCTCTCATATAGGGGTTGTTTTCATTCTTCCCATTATATTTGGGTCAGAAGATGAGTATATTGTTTACATTCTCTTTCTCCTCTTTCCTACAATACTGAAGTAATTCAGAAGTGGAATTGTACTGGTAAACTGTGTTTCTGGTTGGTATAGCTAGATGAAGGGTCATTTTGTATGTGGATGTGTGTATGTTTGTATGTATGCACGCAGCATAAAATACATATCATGGTGACTGAATGTTTAGCAAAATAGCCTTGTAGGTAGACACTTCCTACTCAAACATTTGCAAATTGTCTTAGTCATTGAAAAAGCGAAGACTCTCACTTTTTATGAAGTCTTTTTGATACTTTTTACTTATGTGTCTGACTGGATAAGCATAAGTATTCAGTGTGCTCATCACCACCTTTTTAACTAAGATAAGGGTGTCACTTGAAAGGTAAAAAGAAGAATCCTACATCTGTCTGTATGGGTCAGTTATAAAGGTAAAGCCCTACATCTGTCATGGTCTATTTAACTCAAGTGTGCTCCTTTATTCTGCAGACTTTGTCATGATTATCTGTGTGTTTTCAGAAATTGACTTGTTTTGTGGTTAAATTAAGAACTTGGCAAGAATGATGATTTTTTTGTTACCCCATTTTCATCGCTTTTCTCTCAGTGTGCAGTGTCACAACTGCGTGCAAGCTAGCGGGGGGGGCTAGGTGAAGGGGAAAGTTGGTTGCCCACTGCAGCGGCAGCACAGTGTTGGGGCCCCTGGCCCAGCCACAAAGCTGGTGGTGAGAGCGACTGCCCACTGCTTCAGAGTGGGCTCTCCACCCTCCCTCCTACCTGGAGCTTCCCCCAGGTCATCCCTTCCCCACGATCCCACTCGGGACTCTTAACTCTCCTCCCGGTGACTCAGGAGAATAGTTAATGCTTTCAAAAGACTACGGTTCCCCAGAGGCCTGAGTCGGTTTAGAAAATAGAGCTTTCCTAAATCCTGCATGATTTGGGTCAATATTTTAAAGGCTTTGCAACTAAAGGAAGTTGGATTTGGGAATTGGATATATTTTTATTTAAAATAGAATATTTTTCTTTTTTTCATATTTGTGTAATTTTTTGAAATTTATGCTGAAGGCTTTAAAAAACCTTAACGGGCACATTTGCAGTTGAGATGAAGGTGGAAGACTGCCAGTCGCATTCTCTTTCAAGTTGTTAACAGAAATTTGCCATAAATGTTTAATAATTACGAAGTTATGTCACCTCTCTAGTTCTCAAATCTTCCCAGGAGATCCTTCTGCGTAAGCAGAGGACAAAATTTTTTGTTTTAATATACAAGATTATTTGTGCAGTATAAATGCTATGATTATTGGGGGGGGATATGTGGAAATACTCTCTTCTGGATATTAATATTTTATGTTGCTTTTATAGTTCATGATACAATTAGAATACAAGAACAATTCTTTGTTTTCCAGATTAGGTCCAAATGAATAATGTTTTGTTCATTTTATAACAATTGTACAATTATTAAGCTTGTAAACTTGTGCTGGTTAATATGAACTGCAGCTTTATTCTTTTTGTCTTTATTCTTTTAGGTCATATTGAAGTTGTGAAATTACTTGTGGCCCACGGAGCTGAAGTGACATGCAAAGACAAGAAATCATATACACCCTTACATGCTGCAGCATCTAGTGGGATGATCAGTGTAGTCAAGTATCTTCTAGATCTTGGAGTTGATGTAAGGAAGACTAAAACAAAGTGACACATATTTTTTGTTGTTTGAAATGCTCTTTGTATTGTAGCACACTGTTTATTTAGGGGTGGGTTTTGATATAGTGAAAATAGTATTTCCAAAGATCTTCATTCTTTTTGTGTTATGAAATGTCATACCCCCAAGTTACTTAAGAGCCTTGCAGATTTTGCAGAATTATTTGGAAATAAATTTGTATTTAGTAGGTTTTTTTGTTCATTTGGTATTTCTTACTCTTAATTCATTGGACTGGAACTCAGGAAATAGGAATTCCGTTCCTAGCTTTGCCACACAATCTTTTTTGAACTGCAGGAAATTAACTCTTTTGCTTCAGTTCTTTGTAAAATATAGGTGTTACTGACTTTCTTACACCATGTAACTTTTGGGAAATATTAAAAATTGTGAGAAACTTCAGTACTATAGTAAGGAAGGCCATATTAATATTGAAATGCAAAGCAAATTAAAAGGTTGTGCAGTCCCTGCATGTAGAAAGTGTGTTAACAACAAACTGTGAAACTGTGTAAGAAATCTACATTGTGCGTCACATTTTAGTCTTACAAGGCTGGGGAATGCTGCCAAATTTCTATCCCTCCCCCCATCACTTACATATACTTCAGAGTCTTGTTTTGTTTAGAGGTTGTCTGACCTTTTCTAACTTGGATACCTAAACAGCGGCACCTCTTATAATTCATTAGCGAAGCGTATGTGATTGCATTTTAGAAGTAGTTCATAACTAAAATGCCTGTTACACTCAGAACCTACAGATCCTCAATATCACTGAAAAGTCTGCCTGTGCATGCATGCACACGCTGCATCTAGGAGTTCTAAATTTAAATGCTTAAAACTTATTTTGGGGAAACTCTCAGCCCCTTTGACTTCTGTTTTTAACGGAAACTCACAAATGCTGTTGGTTAATGAGAGAGGTCCCTGCTCTGCTTAGTCTGTAGTGTCTTTGCAAATTGCCACTATTGAAATTTTTTCCACATGTGTGCATACTGCGTACAGGAAACTGGTGTGGAGACAATTGGAGGAGGTTGGCTCACTTGTAAAGCAATCGCACTCTTCCCCGGTACACACTTCTCAATCAAAGCACTACATCCAGAACTTGCTTTTAATTTATGGTTTTGAAGAGTTCCAAAACATAATGAAGAAGTTGTCTCATGACATGAGATTTTTCTTTGCGATGGTTCAGTGCTGCAGTAATACAGGTTTTTGCCTACTAACTAATCTTGGGTTTTGGTTTTTTTTTCTGACAGATGAATGAACCAAATGCCTATGGAAATACTCCTCTCCATGTAGCTTGCTACAACGGGCAAGATGTTGTAGTGAATGAACTCATAGACTGCGGTGCTAATGTAAATCAAATGAATGAGAAGGGGTTTACACCTTTGCACTTCGCTGCTGCATCAACACATGGAGCATTGTGTTTAGAGCTTTTGGTCTGTAATGGGGCAGATGTAAATATGAAGGTAGGTGAATCCAAAGCCATCCATGCACTCTTAAAGGTGCAGTATGTCTTTATTAGAGGTAATTTTTCAAAATAATTGTTACAGTAATGTTCGTAAGTTCCTACTGATCGGTGAAGTACTTCGGTGAAAAGTTCCATAGAAAAAATGAGGGGGTGTGTTGCTTTGAGGAATTCAATCCGAATCTGAAAACCTCAATGGGATGTAGTAAATAGCCCAAAAGGATAAAGAAGAAAGATGACAATACTGTCTGGTCAATCTTGGATATGTTTAAATGTCAAAATTGCATGTAATTTGTCTTCCCTAGTCTATCCGTATGAGTAAGAGCAAATCATGTGGAAAAAATGCAAAAGAACATGTTTTTCTTATAAAAAAGCAGCAGCAAAATAAATCAAAGATATTTCAGAGAAATGTGTATGAACGGGCTAATTGCTGGAGCAGTTGGAGAGCTGATAATGTAAGATCCTAAAATCTAATTCATAAGGGAGAGTTGTGAAGGGTGAATTAAAAAAGTAAAGGTAAGCAGATAAGGCCAATGGAAGGTCTTAAACAGCTGTTTTTTTAATTACTCCAGTAAAACTTTGTGAGCAGAGTCAGTATACTTTTTACATCTCTACTTGGCCACAAGTCTTTGGCTGCAGAATATTCCTTAGAACCTAGTCTTAGCATAGGTAGAATTTCTAATCCACACACGCATAAAACCAAACTATAACCTGTATCTTTTATTATCTTCTTGTGTGTTGGGCAAGGTCTTGACATGTGAGAGAGAGATGTGAGACCTCCTGTTTTGTATTAAGTTGATTTTTACTCTAGTACTGAAAACTTAACTGGATTCAGAAATATTCAGTGGCAGTATCTGGTGTCTTGACAGGTTTCAGGGTGGGGGAAGTGGGAAAAGGGTATGTGGAACGAAGAGTCCAAACATTCCTTTTTCAAAATATGTAACTGCCTGTACTGTTGCACAGATGTGGTAGGAAAGAATTCCCTATCCTTTTGTTTCTTTCAAAAAAAATTTTAAAAGCCCTGTTTAATAGAGTTATGCCCTAATTTCAGCACAAATCTGGATAAAAGGTGAATATTGTAATAGCTAACATTTCTGTTAAAAATCGTGGGGTTTATGGCTCACTTCGTGTAAGATATTCACAATGATTTTCAGCTGACTAATTCTAAAATACAATTTTATATTTATTGTTGATACAAAATCCATAGTCCTCTGAAAATTTGGAGTAATTTAAAAATAAGCTATTTGATGTGGAAAAATCTTAGATGTATGTTACTGCTCACTTTTACATATATTTAAACATGCAGCTCATTTAATTAAAATGTACTTAAACTCAGTTGTGGAAAAATTCATCATCAAAGTCCTCTGGAGAAGTAAGGAGCTGTGCTACAGGGTTTGTTGCCAACTTGTCCTAGAATACACAGGTCACTGTCTGTTTAATTTTGTTGCCAGCTTTGTGCTCTGCATAATGTCCCAGACTGGATATGACCAAGGGTTTAGCCTTACAGGGCTGACTTCTGTCCTACATTCTTGAAACAGCATTTCTCAGTAGCATATTTTCTATCATGAAAATAATCCCACAGTGTTAAATATACTAATGATTATGTACATGTTACTTACACAAATAAGAATGAAAGAGAAACATAAATACTACCAAGCAAAGAATTACTGTTTCCCTATATGCTGGTTTGCAAGGGATCATGACTTTGTACATCTTTCTGATGTAGAAGAAAGAAGTGGGGAGGGCTTCATTTCAGAAAGATACGCAGCAAGTAATGGTGGTTGGATTTTTTGGCTATTAGTTTTCAAATACACCTTAATTGTAGGTCAGGAATGAAAATGAAAAATTTTATAGATTATAGTAATCTTTATGTTTGAACTTAAGAACCTTTGTTTTACATATGGTATACATTGTAGATACTGACTACATTTAGACAGTTATAACACTAAGTAACCTTAGAAATGGTGCAAAGAACAGTTAATGTCTTAAAGGGATTGGCAAAGTTCCTGAATTCTTTGAAGTTTATAATGTGGGTCAACTTTTGTTTGGAGGTGACAGAAGATGTTTTAACGTCAGAAAGATATACTGTTGCCTTCCTTCCCATTCAATTTTAAGTTTATGGCATCCAAAGTATAGATTTGCCAGTTTCTGTAACTTAAAAAAAAAAAATCCTTAGGAGATTTAGTATGGGTAAACCCAGGTTTTCTCTTAAGCTTACTCAGAGATGACACAATTGTTTTTTCTGAAATGTGATTGTATGGGGCTGGGAAATGCAGCCTGAAGCATATCGGAGAGCTGAGAATTTCAGCTGAAGAGCTTAGTAAAGCTTTGGCTTCTGAAGTTAGCCTGCTTCAGAAGAAAATGTCTTTAGAGTAGAAAGGGCTAGTAGCTTTAGCTATAGGTTGGCTGTAATTAAAGTGTTGATTTAGTGAGTATCAAAACTGCTAAGTGCAAAATTAAGCAAGTAGGGTTGTGTGAGGATTTTAAGCAATTACAGCTTGAAAACACCATTTATCCCTTATTTCTGCGCCAATGTGTCTCCATTGTAATTCTGTTAATAGCATTTCTGTGGATTTATACCAGCACGACTGAAATTGGCCTGTAAATTTACACCTGAAAGTGTGAACAGCCTTACTTTGTATATGAAAACTTAGCACTTGCACTGTTGAAAAGTGCAAAATCTGAGGCGAAAGAAAATTGTTTCCAAATCAACTTCTGCTTCCCTGGAAAGGCCTATAAGGATAAATCTTTGATTTAATTGGAAGAACAATCCCTAAACAATAGCAAAGGTAAATTCAGTTAGAATATGTTGTGTGGCTAAGAATAATTTGTAGAGTTAAAATGGGGTGCTTTTAGAGCATTCTTACTATTTATTGAAACCAAGCCTGTTCAGTTTCCAAACACTGAAGCTGAAGTTCAAAGTAGTTGTTAAAATTGTCATAAGATTTATTTTTCATCAGACTATTACTTGTGTAATCTGATCCAATAGTTCCCCCTATGTGCAACTGCTTCTGTGTTTTTAGAGGTAACAGAGTGGGTATGGATGTTAATCTAGGTGCAGACTAGACAGCACTATTGGAGCACTTTCTGCTGTGCATGACCTAGTGGGGAAAGCAGAAGGGAAACACTCTTATTCTTGATGGTAGACAGAGGGTAAGTGCTTGTGCATATCTGTGGATGTTGGCCTCGTCTCAAGAAGGGAATATGTAGCAGAAGATAATGGAACAGTAGAAATTTTAAACCTCCGATCACGTTTTTATCACCACGGTAGTCGGAGGACATCATTTCATGCTTGTTTTTGTAGACTTGTCAGTGTCCATATAGTACTGTAGAACAGTGAATGCTGTTAAGTGTTGCTCATTACTGCAGCACACTCTCCTCATTATTCAGGATTTCCATGCATGAAAGAACACGTTGAAATGGGTACATAATGGGACAGTATTAATTGTTTTATGGGCCCCCTTGCTGCTTGAAAATTCAATGACCTAAATAGAAAAAGTATTTTATTTCCATTGGTGATACTAGAACATAAGAATCGTTGCTAGGGGGAGATTTCACTTGGAGGAATGCTGTGGCATGATAGCCCCACATTTCCCCTGACCTTCAGTAAAGCTCAGTAGTCTGAGTACAATTAATATCTGAGTAATCACTTGATAGAACACCTTGTGCTGTGTGTTAATTCTTTCTGTCTAACAGCAATTACTGCTCGTAGCAAATTTCATATGATCTTAAATACTTTGTGGATATGTTTTCTCTGGTGATAGAGGAGATTTGGGTGATTCCTTTCCTATTACCACACTTAATTGAGTTTCAGTGAAGACAACAAAAGTTATCATTAGCCCATAGCTATTCTGTCATGTGCTTTGATCCTGTCTGATCTCATAATATCAGACAGCTGTAGTTAACTTAATATTTAGATAAAAGACCTTAAAGGCATTAAAAAAAATGGGAAATTAAAACACAAGTTTTGAAGATACCTCATTGCTTATGTAGTCCAGCCTCCTGGCATCTCAGGAAACAACGTTACAAATACTTTGGTCAATGAATAGAGCCTTGCTGGTTCATTGCTTAAGGAACTCTTTGGCTCCTGGTCCTGATTCTGTATATCCTTCCATAGTGGCAATGTCTAAGAAGGGAATTCTGAGTGCAGTCCTACACCTAGCAGTTCAGCTTCAACACAGCAGTTATCACCTTTGTTTAATTTTATAGCTGTTTTATGTTGCTAGACAATTGTGTGTTTTGTTATTCCTGAGCTGCAAAGGAACTGGAGACTCTTAGACTGGAGAGAGGCACTGCAGATAATCGAATCCATTGTCTTCGAAACCTACATTACATGCCTTTTTAAGTAAACTTGAGCAGGGTAAATCTAAAATTCTGTTATTGATTGTACTGTGGTTTTTCATTTACAACTGGGAAATGATTTTGTAGCTTATTTTGCTGTCCTCTGCAAGACCTTGCTCAAGTTGTCTCGTGAGGATTCTCACTTGACCACCATGCTCCTTAGTAATACTGTCACCTTAGGTTATTCTTATGTCCTTGTAAGGTACTTTGTTAATGTGCTCAGTGAGACTTGGATCTACTTTTTTCTTCTCCATCTTCTTACTCGTCATTAGCCTTCCTTTGAGATACAGATTTAGCGTATCTCAACCACTGACATTGCAGGCTTCTTTATCTGAACCCTTAAGTTCTTCTGTCTGTTGACTTCACAAATTTATTTCCTTACCACCTCAAAGTTTTCCCTTTTAAAGTTTAGAACGCTAGTTACCAAAGCAGCTTTTGGTCATTCGCTCCAACTAATCTTATGTAATATGATCGTTTTTCTTTAAATTAATTGATTCTTTAGCTTAAAGGAGGAGTAGAGTGAGGGAAAGAGACACCAGGTGTGTAATGATAGTTTTAAAGGAGGAAAATAATAGGACACAGAGAATATTAATGGTTAGATAAAGAGAGTAAAATGGCTATGTGGATGTGTCTTTTGGATTATTTACAATCAAAGAAGTCTGCTAGGTGAAACATCTGGAGATAACTCAGCTGTCGTTATTAAGTGTTTTATTTCTTTCAATCTAGGTCTGAGAAGACAATGTTTCCCATAATTGCATTGTTCTAGGTGGTGTATGCTGCTCTGTGCAATGACACAACTAAAAATTCCACATCCAACTCTATCAAAAAGGGTCTCCATCAGACTTTCAGTAACACATCCACAGAAGCTTTACTATTTGGTTCCAGAGGAAGAGTAAGGATGGAAGAACACTTGCACATGACAGCAATTCATAATATTTCAATACACATGTTCATATCATATGTTCCCCCTACCACCTTTGTCTTTTTTAACTTTGTATTCTTTGAATAGTTCATACTCTTCAAAGCCAATGTTTAAAATTCAAAGATGTGGCATGTGCATCCAAGAGTGCTTTTATTTTTTTATGTTTGCAATTTTTTGTGTGCATTTGTAGTAATGCTTTCCCATTACCTGTGATAAAGTACAGGGGGCAAAAGCCATCCTCAAGCAACAATAACAGAAAAAAAAAAACGGTTTTGTAAGTGCATTGAGATTGTGCTGTTAAACGTTGAAATTCCCTTATGCATTAATGTTGGCCGACTGGAAGGACATCTTTACTGGGTGAATGACTAAGTGAACATTTGATACGTGTGTCAAATATATAGTACCTATTATGGTTGAATATTTCTACCCTAGGGATTACTTGTGGTTTATGATAAATTGCTTACAAATATCACTTTACAGAAATTTCCATGAAATACATGAGCTTTTTAATGTGTTGTCTTCTAATACAATGTGTAAACCTCTGTAGTAAATACAGCTATTTTCTTTCAAGAAATGAACTTAATTTAAAGAAGCATTGTTTTGTTTTGGACTTGGGCGGGGGGAGAGCTGGACACAGGCGTGGTGCTGAAGTTGTGTGCTGTCATCATCCCCTTGAGTGATTATCCTGAAGGCGTAACTGTGAGTGAGTGGGCATCATTGAGTTGTCACTCACAGCTGGAAGAGTGATTAAGAGCAGCTCTTTGGAAAAGCTTGCCCTGTCATGCTGGCTTGTCACTGCCAGCATCCATCTTGTAAAAGGGCATAGAAACAGTTTAAAGGAGGCAGTAGAGGGGAGAGAAGAAAGTAAAAGAATGTAATTTTTCTTTTTTGTTTTTTTTTTGTCAGTTCTGTTGGATTACTGTTACTGGCAGTAAGTAAACACTGGGGTGTGGTTTTTTTTGTTTTCCAGAGTAAAGATGGGAAAACACCTTTGCACATGACAGCGATCCATGGTAGATTTTCAAGATCTCAAACCATCATTCAAAATGGTAAAAAGCGTGAGGGAGTAGTTTTGCCATGAGCTTTTCAGTATTACAAATATTTTCTTTCTCTTGTATTGATAACAATGTACTGAACTTTTTTTCATACCTAATGTCTGGTAGTAGTTCAGTTAATGGTGGAGTCTGCCATATCTGCTTATACAGTTCAATAAGTTACAGTGAAGAACTGTTTATATTTCAGAATGCAGGAAAATATATTAATTTCTCTTCCATAACCTGGGTTGCAGAAAGTTTGTCTCATATGGTTTCATAATAAAATGCTTCTCTCTAATTTGCTTATTATTAATACTAAATACCACTGAAATATGTATAGATTTTAAATCCAAAAGAGGCATTCATGGACAATTATTAATGTTGCTTAAATTATCATCAGTGCTGTTTTTCTAACAAAAGTATCTGTATGCCTGTGTATATTCTTACTTAGTAATTATTTTTTATTTTTTTATAATTTTTTATAGGAGCTGAAATAGACTGTGAAGATAAGAATGGAAATACTCCTTTGCACATAGCAGCTAGATATGGCCATGAGCTATTAATCAACACTCTGATTACAAGTGGTGCTGACACTGCAAAGTAGGTAACTTTAGTGACATGAATGCAAGCTGAGAGAATTTAGAAATGTATTTATTAGATTAACAAGACTAGTATGATTTTTTTTTAATACCATCTTTAACTTCAAATAGGAAATACTCTGTGCATTAGCCCGTACTGTTAAGTGGCTACTCATTACATTGCAATTTGTACAAAAAGAAAGAGGAACAGATTTTCCTCTAATGTATTTGAAGTAAAAGCTCTGAAAGTTTTAATAGGCTGTGGCACTGACTTAATGTATCCTGCTAGCTTGTAAGAAAGCCTTTAATATGTGAAGTTTTCCTAAGGCTCAGTATTCTAATTAGGTGGTTTGCTGAGCCCACCATGCATGTGCACTTTGGCACACAATCATGTTTGTTTTATTTTAATTGTAATGAAACTGTGATACCTGATTATGGTGTATCTTAGGCGGGGTATACATGGGATGTTTCCTCTCCATTTGGCAGCATTAAGTGGATTTTCAGACTGCTGCAGAAAACTCCTCTCATCAGGTAGGACACCCTTCAGAAATCTTATGGCTGCTTTGTACTTCGTTTTTTTTTTCCGTAGAATAGCTTTTAATTACGTTTCAATTTAGTAATACATAGAAATCTCTGTAGTTTACTAGTAGCCTGCAGGCAGTGCTTGCCTTTTTTTAATGGACAGTCCACAGTTGAAGTGAATGCAAACTTTTACAGAAGTAATTTAAAAAAAAAAAAAAAATCACCCAAATTGAAATAATGCACTATAATTTTTAAATGTTGTGTTTGTGCGTTTTAAGTTGGCCAGAGAGGTGGAATGACTGGTTCAGGCCATAATGCAACTTCAAGAAGAAAGACTAGTGTTCTCTTAAATGACTTCATCAGGCATCCTCCATTTCCCTTCCATGATGTCTTCAGCTTAATACAGATCAGTCTATTCCTATCTGTTCCTGTAGTGTTCCTAATAGCTCTGAAGATTCTGTGGACTGCTACATTAAGAAACTCTTGCATTGGTGGTTTATTGTTAATTAAATGCAACCCGAACTGTGCTTTGCTTTCATTCTTTTGACTCCTTCCTGAAGTTGGGGAGGGATGTAAGGTTATTACTTCCCGTGTTGTCCAGAGTCTGCTCTGGTGTGAGTTCTGAGCTCTCTGAACCACTGCAATTCTGAGAAAGTAGATTTGTCTGAAGGACTGTGGAAGCTTCAAGAACAGAAGAAGAAACTAAATGGATCTACATTAATCTGAAGGCACTTCATGTTTTTTGAAAAAAGAAAAGTAGGGGGCAGAGGGTTGGGGAAAGGAAGAACAAGAAGTTGCTTCCCCAGCTTTATATTGTCTGCTAGGGAAGCCTGGAAGAGGAACTAAAGGAGTATAACTAAAACTGCTGCCTTACCAGCAATAAACTGTCCTGTAGTTAACTCTGTTTCAATTGGATGAGTTCAAGATGAGGAATACGCTGTCTCTTTCTCCTTTCTGCACATGGTGCTGTGCTGGCTGTGCCCTTACTGGAGACTCAGCCTGGCAAAGGAATCCCTGCGGAAGTCTTGCAAGACTTTTATGTGAGCTGAGCAAGCTTGGATGTAAATCTAACCTGGAGCAGATAAGGACTTGACGAGTACGTTCAGCCTTCAGACTGGAAAGACTAGATACTGCTAACAGCTTATTAGTACATGCTCTCATGCATGTACTCTGGGTGTGGGGATTGGTATCTGCAGACTATGTGCCCTTTTGGTTTGGGAGGAAGAGTTTCATTTATGTAAATTAATTATGTAAATTAGTAATCTCTGATTTTAAAATTCATTAATATTCCTGTGCAGACCTTAAAAATTAAAAAAAAATAAATCATCGATCTATCTTCTCCCAATACTGAATGACATTGAAGTAGGTAGTGGTGTTAGACAAGCAACCTAGGGATGTGGAAAGGCATCAAAGACTACTTTTCAAATAAGATTGGTAAACTATCTTAAAATTATTGAAATGGGAGAATGTATTGGTGCATACAAAATGTATGTTTGGGGGGATATGGAGTAGAAAAACAGGCTTGAATAGTAGTACTCTTGAATAAAACATCCTGTGTTGCTCACTATTTATTGTCATTGAAAAATTCGTTAAAAGGAAAAAAAATAAATTGCATTCTTAGGCAAAAGTACCAAACCTGGTAATGGGTAAGTTTTGTTAGACAGGAGCAGGACTCAAACCAAACTTTGGTTTTCTCAAACCAAAAATGTAGCTCTGAAACCTGATTTAAGTACTAATCTTCAGGTTAAAGCATATGGTTAGATATGGAATTGCATAGTTAAAAGTTTGTGATGTCACATTTGGAGTTCCATAGTTCACACATTTTGAGAAGAGAAACAATGTTCTCTAAAGGGCTCCTCTGCAGGTAATTGCTATTTACGGCCTTCACTCCAGGGTAACAAAGGTCTTTCTCTGGGACTGAAGAGCTAAACTCAAGCACGAAATTTAAGTAGCTTCTGGATTTAGCAATGCTGACATCCCACTCTTTATTGGGAAAAAAATATCTTTGCATAACTGATAAATTCTAGCATATTCTTAAATTTTCATACTACCTTCATATATTTTATATTCAATACTAAATTACACAGAAATATGAGCAGGCAAATAGGATAGGAAAGAATATAGGCTCTTGCCTCAGTGCAGCTAATTGTCTTTTACCTTATCCCTTCCAGTTTTGCTTGAACGCTTGTTTTTCAAAATCCTACAAATAACAAGGATGTGTTTCAAATGAAGTAAATTTTCAGTGCTTAAGTGTTTTTTTTGCAAATAGCTGCTAAGTTTGCTTAGCAAGCATTTCTCTGAAGAGTAGATGAGAGCAGTTTTGTGAAAGGTGGTGTTACATCATGATTTTACAAAATACTTGATTTGTAGGTTTTGACATAGACACACCAGATGACTTTGGCAGGACTTGTCTTCATGCAGCTGCAGCTGGAGGGTATGTAAAAGAGCATTCATGCTTTCATATTTACTGTTCTTTTTTCAATTGCTGATCATTCCCGTTCTTTTTTTATTATTTCCTCTCTGTGCTTTTCCTGCCCTCTCCCCTTGGAATTTATGTAAACATGAAAATAATTTCAAGACGGATTCTATCTACAAACAATAGAAATAAATATTCTGCCTAATAAGTAATTCCTGGAGTACAGTGTCCAAGTATCATCAGCCTTACCTTAGGTTTGTGCTCAGGGATGAACTGAATTTTATTTTAAATTCCCATGGATGATGGTACAATTTTTAGAACTTAGAGCATTCAAAGGTGGTATGGCCAGCTAAGATCACTGTAGGACATGAGGTGGAGAACAGCAACTTTGGGAAATACGTTTGTAGCATATCCACAGACAAAAGATCAACCTAACTAAATTAATTAATATAAGCCATAATCAGATTCCAGAGTTTAGGTGGATGAAGTAGTCAGAACTACTTGCTCATCACTTGAGTTGTGATCCGTATTGATTATTGTTATTGTATTGTAGGTTTTCTATAGCAGCTACTCAAAATTGCCTGGAAGAATTGGGTAATAAATTTCATGATACACTTTGTGGGACACAAGAACTCCATGATATTGATATTTTCATTTTTCTGTTTCAATGTTGTTTAAGTAATACTGTTAATTAATCATTCTACGTCAAGAAATACTTGATAGATACATCCTTGTTGCAAATGATTATGGTTAAAATGCTATCTTTTCATATAAAACCACATAATTTGTGACACATTCCCTCATTCATCTCCAGTTTAGGAAAGTTACTAAGATAGTGTTTAAACTATAAGCGGTATTGTACATCTATTGTAATGATCATATTGTATTGAAAATGCGTTACACTAAAAAGTAAGATACTTATGTCACAACTTATATTTGGCCTTAAAAAATATACATTAAAACTTGCCTCTGTGCTGGAACCCTGGTAGCAAAAAGCATGTGACATGCAGGTGTTATTGTTTGTTTGCTTTAAAGAATTGAATTAAATTAAGTTAGTGTTTATGTGCTTTTATGCATGCCATTTGATATCAATAAAATTTCTATATATGGACTTGAAATAATTTGTATTCTTTCCTGGTTTGGTCCTGCAATTAGGAAATCTATTTTCCATGTAAAGATATACTTACCAAAATTTTCATATGATAGTTCAGTTCAATTAAAAATAATTTATGAGATGTATATGTGTAGCAGTTCTCATAGTTGCAGATGCCGATATTAAGGAAATAAAATTTGCAATCACAAGTAATATTGCATTAATTTAATAGGAATTTGGAGTGCCTAAATCTTCTGCTAAATACTGGTGCAGACTTCAACAAAAAGGACAGATTTGGGAGGTAAGACATTCTAGATTTGTATATTGTAAAGGGCTGTTAAAAGTATTACAGAAGTAGCATATTGCTGTGTGGGAAAGTTTGTGTGTTCCAGTTTAAGTGTGTTTTTTAAGATACAATGTCTCTAATAAACTACGATTCAGCATATGTTATCAAAAGTTACAAATATATATTATTCATTGTGTTTTCTTAAGTAGGTGTTTAGTCTTGTTTTTAAAGACTGAGTTCCATATTCAACTGTAATTTTTATGAGCCTTTTTTGCTTATAACATGCATCTAATGAGTTTAAATTGCTCTCATCCAAGGACATTGGTGATATTTTCCAAATAATGGCTTAGTCAAACCTATTAATCTGTTGCTATTTTTAAGCTTTTTTATTTAAAAAAAAACGTTAATTTATTGTAACTGCTTCACCTTTTTTCTTTCATTATGTCCATCCCTTTCTGTTTCCTTGTTCGTGCTGTGAACTCTCTTGGAATTACATTAATTTCTATTTTCAGTATAGGATTATTTAAATTTAGATGGCATGATTAGTACTTGTAAAATCTCACATCACATCATGGAAAATATGATTTTCTAGGATGTGAATGGCAGGAGTGGGGCTTGAGGAGAATGTTATGGATGCAAAGTTGTATTTTGCTTTACATTCCACTTCCATTCTTTCCTGAGAAAGGAACAACAAATTGTCACAACTTTTGTTATTGAAAGTTGGAGTTTTGTTGGTTTAGATTTTGGTTTAAAGTGCATGTTATATAGAGCAAGTATTTCAGGAGAGGGGAAAAGATTAAAATAGTTAAAACCAGAGAGAAATGGGAAGAAGTAATTTTAAGGGAGAGGGTAGGACACTTTAAAGTGCTTGACTGTCTCCTCAAAATTGAGATATTTATAGTAGGAAGCTCTTTTTAAAAATAGAAAATGGAATTCTGAGTCATCTTGGTGCTTTTGAAATTTTATCCGAACTGGTTTGTTTCGAGAATTGTTTGTGTATTTGAAGCTGGAATAAGTTTCCTCTGAGATTATACATCAGTACTAATATTTCACTGTTTTGTTATAAGAAAACAAGATGTATTTTTAGAAGTTTTCTTTAACAATACCTCTTCTATGTTAGTATAGTTAAAAATAAATAAATAATGCTTGCCTCTCCTAGACAAAATTCTGATCTGCTTGTTGAAAACATCTACATGTTAATTGCTGTATTTTATTTTGACCTTGTTTAGTTGCTGTGAGGTTCTTAGATTTGTCCATATTTTTCCATGTGCTTGAAATTACTTAACTAAATAATAGTATTTTTCATGTAAACTTGGTTTTCCTCAATATGTTTACACAAGAAAATTCATATAAAGCTTTCCTTAATACAAAGTTTGTGCTTATTTCGGCTGGCAAATAGATCCCCTAGATATTGTTCTGCATTATTAAATGGCCGCTAGAAAATGACCCTACTTTTAACTATTGTAATGATGCATTCTTCTCCACAAATACTTCTAAAAATTGTAAGGAGGATTTAAGTTTCTTTTTATTTTGCTTTTTCTGTCTCTATAATATTATTTTGCTGTTATTTACCATTGTACTTTTTATTTAAATGTGTACTAAAGAACTCCACTCCATTATGCTGCTGCCAATTGTAATTATCAGTGCCTGTTTGCCCTTGTGGGATCTGGAGCTAGTGTGAATGACCTTGATGAGAGGGGTTGTACACCTCTGCACTATGCAGCTGCATCAGACACAGATGGAAAGTAAGTGGCATGCTTTGTACTAAAGCCTTTCTCCTTACAAATGTTTGAGCTGTGAATTTCGTGTATGCTCTGCCTTCAGATTTCCAAATGCAGGGCTTTCTTAGATTTTCAAAGATTAAACTTGACAGTGGATTGTTCATTGTATAGAAAATATTTTATGTAACAAGTATTTCTGAGAAAAATGAACAATAGTAAAATGTATTGTAATTTTTTTGGTTATGTCCTATAATGCAGATGTCCTATTTCAGGAATTCATTGGGAACAGAGTTTTTAATCCCACCGGCTGTGTAGTGGCTGCATAAATATCGTTTGTGGAGGTTTTTATGACAGTTGTGAGCCGTAGGGTCATTTTGCTTTAAAATTAAATTCTGATGAAGGATGGTGTGTTTTATGCAGGGTTCTTTCAATGTAAGATGCTTTGTCCATTTGGTGTTTGATTAAACTATTCGTGTTTGGCATCACAGCTCTTATCTCTTGTTAGTGTAAATTTTCGGGAAGTAGTTACACTTTTATTAATTAAACGCCTCCAGAAACTTCCATAAATCGATAAATGTCTCTTGCGAGCGTTTATTTTGTAACTAATGGTTATATCTAACAGTTATTAATGACTTAAATGCAAAGCTTATATAGATAGCACAAAATTGTTGAGGTTACTCAAGCTCCAGCCATTTTATGTATTGAGGAGACCTGAGAAGAGTACCACTTGCGTGTGCACACACTCACCTACACAGGTCAAAACAAGCTGGCATGCAGCATCACATTTCAAATGCATACAGTGACACCTTCACTGGAAGAGTGCTGCTTAGTGCCATATCATCCTGTTCTAATACAGCGCCTTTTAAAAGATGAGGTAGCAATAGGAACGAGGTGACATATAACTCACAGTTTGGGTTTTGAAGGATAAATAAAGAATACTTTCATGGCCATTTAACTAATATTTAAAGTACATGTCTTTTTTATGTAAACCCAGATTTCAAAAAGAAATTGTCTGCTGCTTTTTAGATATGCTTTCAATTCCTGCTAGAGTTTGCTGAGAGAATTTTACTTTAATTGCCCTCTTACAAGTTGAGCTAGGGTTAATTTTAACTTCACAGTTGCTCTGAAAACCTCCAAACTATAATGGTTCTTCAGATGACATCGTTTTGCCATCTGTCTTACAAAAGTCCCGGGCAAGAATGATGATGGCAATACTGCAGAGCTTTGGGAGATAACTCAAAGGATTGTCTCTGGAACCCGTGTGATATTGCCCTTCTGATTAACAGTTGGCTCTCTGGAAGACGGGCTGAAAAGCAGAATGGCCTGAGGAGAAGCTTTTTATATTGATGCAGCAAGATGATTAGTAACAGCTGGAAAACCCATTCTGCTCAGCTCATATTCAAAATAGGAATGAAGCTAAAAATGATTACGGAGTTGAAACACAAAGCCTGGGAAAAAAAGAAAAGTCAGGAAATTATCTATATAGAAATTCCAAAGATATTTATATGCATTTTTATAGTCTTTGTTCAGACATCTTTAAAGACAGGTTTTAGGGGCAAGGATGTTTTTGTTGAAAATTATTTTCCGGTTTGTTCCTGTTTGGAAGTGTTTCTTTTATATCTAACAAATGCTTCTGATCTGGAATAAACACCAGTAAGCCTCATTTTGACAAGACTAGAAACATGATTGCAGAATGAGATAGGCTAAGCAGTGTCTCAGGAGAGAAAAAACACGCTCTTTCTATGTTAAATAGACAGTACATAAGTTTCCAATAAATTGGAACTTAATTTAACTTATCTGGGCTTTCAGAAAGTTTGATTAATCTCCTTTTAAAGAGGCCTGTTGAGGACAGTTAAGTATGCAAAAGATGCAAAGTTAATCTCTTTCCTGGATGAGAAGAAACAGCAAAACTAATTATCTGTTTTGAATTGGAAAGAATGGGTACTCAAGGATTTTCAGCAGACTTTCTTGCAGTGTATTTAGCGTATTATATTTTTTGTGAGCACACAAATACAGAAAATACACAAGTATAAAAATTTAGATAGCCAAGGCCAGTGATGTTTCACATTTCTTAATGAGCCATGAATGTTAATACAAAATCATTGATTAAAATTAACAAAGAAAGATAGACAATTGGACAAACAAAACATAGGGACAGTAATTCTCACTCAGTGGGGCAAATTGACTTGTCTTTTGATTCTCAGAAATCTCATGCTGTTTCAGTTCAAATGAAAGCATACAAGCACAGTTGCCATTAATGATGAAATCCAGGTATTTGTTTACTGGGCAAAGAAAACCCAAATTAGTTGATTAAAAAACATAGATATCCTTTACAGATAGCTTTTTGTTACATAAGTTGAACTTGTTGTAAAGTTACTTACATCTTGTGTTACATATGTTATTCTTTAAAACTGGAGAATTTTTACCTTTTTCACTGCCTACCTGAGTCCTTTTCTCCTTTATGCTGGGCAGAAAATGATGAAAGTGAGAGTGCTCCTTGGTATTGGTCCTGTTCTTCTCAGTTTTGTAATGAGCCAGAGTACTTTGTAATTAGACACTTCCTTGTTCATAGTTTTTCCTGCAGCTTTTTGACCCTTTCATCTTCATGCACCTGGTTTGTTACCTCCAACCTTCGTGTGGAAAAGCAAATGTCAGGCCTTCACTTTAGCAAACTGGTGTTGTTGCACAGGAGGTTATCAGCCCCTTCACCCAGTACAGCTGTTTCCATTTAATCACAGCTGGTACTGGATCATCATTCAGATGATGGACTTCTGTTCCATCTGCTGGCTCCAGGCCCTTCCTTGAAAGAACTTACGAAGAGTTCTGATGTTGCAGGGTCATGCCGTCTTCCCTCAGGAGATGGCTGCTTTTGTAGGATTTCTGCCTGTATTTCTCCAACCTTTGAATGTTCTCCAGGCTTTTGAATGATCAAGTTTCTACTCTAAACAGGATTCCTGCCTCTCAAATCTAAACCTGCTGCATCCTACTGCAAGTTTTTCACATGACATCACAGCATAGTCATATCATACAACTACAAACATTGACATTTCGTCTAACTTTCTACTAAACAATTTGCCATGAGATAAATGGGAGCTAAAACCCTCACAGTGTCAGTGTATTGTTTGTCACTACTGATAATGGTAGTCTGCAAGACCTTTAGATAACCTGTGCTGAGGAAGAAAGATTCAAAGCTGGATTTAACAAGATAATGTACTTTTTAGCTTCACATGCATTTTATTTAACTGATAAAAGAGAAGTATTTCATAATCTTAGAGAGAGGACAGGACAATGACCTGTTGTACACTTCAGAAAACCAAATGACTTCACCAGCAAGTTCAAGGTCATGCTAGTGACTTAGCAAAATGTTGCTGTAATGATAGACAACGTAAAATTATGAGTAAGTGAGGTTATTGGTTGGAATTGTTTAGTGTGCATGCACGGAGTCTCTCAAAAACATAAAATAGGGAGAGTGAGCTGACTTTAATACCCTGTTTTTCATCCTCTTGGCTGAGTGTCTGGTTGCAACTGTGCTGATCATGTTCTGCCTTATAACTGTGTGTAATGAAAGTAAGGAATGGTAGGGTATAACTATGCCAACAACTATGCCAAACTATGTTTACTATATAAATAAATCGATAAATTAGTGTCTGGTAGTGGAAGGGTACGTGTGTGTGACTCTTGGGTATGTACCATGAAAGAACTCAGCTACTGGTTCTCTTCCTTCTGTATTAAGTACAGAAGAATGCACTGATACAAAAAAATCTACAAAAATGCTAATAATTTATATTAACAAAGGTAACTGCAGTTGTATTAGCTAGGAGGAAAATAGCCATGAAATAGAAACTTTAACCAAGTCAGATAATTCAGAGGATGTGGGATGTCTGCAGAGAAGGATTCTTTCAAATTTTGGAAGCTTTGTGATTGATCTTAAAACTCGGTGTAAAGAGTTAGGTGTTCTGTAGTCCAGCCGATATTGTACATTAAATCGGTGGTTGTGTGTGCTGTATTCTATTTTCCAATTGAACTGGAACAATTTATCACTTAGCGTAAAGTTGAAATTCAGCATTTAGATCTATGGTTGCATATGTCAATTTAAATAGGTGCCTGGAATACTTGCTAAGAAACGATGCCAATCCGGGGATCCGAGACAAACAAGGATACAACGCAGTTCATTATTCAGCTGCTTATGGTCATCGCTTATGTCTTGAATTGGTAAGAAAACGTGTGATAGATGAAGGCTGTAACAGCTGCTCTTACAGAGTATGATGCAGAGGCCAGGGGATTCCTCCACCTTGGTTCTTCATCTGTAAGCTAGGTCAATAGTGGTTTTCAGCCCCTGTGAGGATAAATATTTAAGCATTTGATACTCTTAAAATACAGGCAAGGTGAGGAGCTAAGATGTTAGATACTGGCTTTAAAAGTTAATACGTTCTGAGATGAAGAGATAACTGGTTGGGGATGTGGGATATTAATTTTGTTTTGTTTCTTAACTTAGCATACACTGCTAACCTTTTTCCTGATGGCTGAAATAAAAGAACCATAGGTTATCCCGCTGAGAAGTGTTAAGAAATTTCACAAATGTCATTTGAAGGAGCAAATTAAAATGCAGGGAAAACCTGTAAACTAATTGCATTTTAAAATAGTTTACCTAGTTACAGTAACTAACAGCCACATAATAGAATTGTAGATAATAAAGCCTCAGGTAGTTTTTTATTAATCCCTTTGCAGCAATGTGTATGTTATTTGATATGCTAATTTTATCTTCTCTGTGTTATACAACTTAGTATTTTTACACAAATTATACTTTTGTACTCAAATGTATTCAAACATGAATTCTGAATGTTTTTAATTGCAGATTGCAAGCGAAACGCCTCTAGATGTTGTAAGTGCATTTTATTTCTCACTGTTAAATTACTACTGTACAGCAAAAGGGAACATGCAATTTTAAAAATACTGCTTATTTTTAGGTTTTATTAAACCATTTCTTTAATGCATAGATGTATTATTTAATTTTGATTACAATTTAGATTTAATTGCAATTCGTTAAAATAGAAAATAATTTTTAAGCCTTTTTTTTTTTTACTTAAACATTCATATGACCATGATAATGAAAACTTAGTGATTTGAATGTATTTAGTGTTCTTCAAACACTTTGAATGTTTTAATTCTACTAGTCTACTAAATTAAATATGGTCTTGAAAACCAGAATTAAAACCCAGAATTAAAAGTTTAGAACGTATCTGAAAGTAACAAATAGATATGTATATACATAGATATTTTAATCCTGTTTTATAATGCTTGTGCCTTTTGGGGTCCATTTCTTCTCTTTGGGAAATGTTTTTCTATTCTGAGAAATCAATCCTGCCTTCTGGCTTTTTGTATTGTTTTTTTTTACTAAGTTTTCCTAAACTAAATACATACTTGTTTGGTTTGGTGTTTGTTTTTGGTTTTTTTTTTTTCCTACTACAGCTGTTCTCACCTGTCCTTGTCTTCCCTTTGTATTCATTTTATCTACATTATTTCATATGGCTCCTTCAGGAAAAATAATAATTAGTTTCTGATTTCATTATTGCATTGTTATGCAGAATTAAACAACTGTTCTTGGGAGATTAATCTGGGGGTGGGGTTGGAGTCATTGCAATTCAAACTCTTCAAAATGTTGGAGATCTAGAATTCCTCAGGAAACTGTAAGCCTGTATTATTCTTCCTATTTTTCTTCCTTTATGTTTCAAACTGTGTATACTGAAAACTGGAGCAATTACTGCTGAATGTTTTTAAAGGTGAGGGTTTTTTGCACTCACCCTGACTTTCTCTCTCTGCTAAGCTTATGGAAACATCAGGTACTGACATGCTGAATGATTCAGACAACAGAGCACCTATAAGTCCACTGCATTTAGCTGTAAGTATTTCATTCTTTGGTGATGATAGCTCATCTAATTCCAAATAGTTGTTGACATAGGTTTATTCATCCTGGATTTTTTTAAAATAGGTCAATAACAATAAATGACACACACAAATATGTACTGATATTCCCGAATGAGCTATGCAGGGTGATTTTTGCATTTCACTTGAAACTTGCTTCATGGAACAGCTTTCGTTTGGAATCTCCTAATTAAGATTTATGTTATTACATATACTAATGAAAATGTTAGAAGACTTGCTCTACAAGTATTGATGACTTTTTTAAATCATCATCGTTTAGTATGAGAAATGTTTGTCCTTTATGCAAATCTTTCTTAAAGTATTAAGAATAACGTAGGAGAGGACCTGATGAAACTGTCTATACAGATATATCCAATGTACAGAGTAACCAGCTCAATGTGTAGCCTTCATCTTTTCACTGCATATGGAGCAATTGAAAAACCACAGTGTACTTTCTGAAAATAGCCTAAGTCTCATGCAGTGTGTGTCTGTGTATATGTATGGCCTAAGTAAAAAGTAATCTTTAATACTGGTAAATGAAAGCAGTTAGAAGAAACTGTTCCTGGAAATCAGTTTTGTCTGGGGGCAGAGGTTCTGCATCCATGAGCATACATTTAAAATTTAAATTATGGAAATTATAAAACCATAGTTGTAGATGTTTATTTTCATTACTAACTTTGACACTTTGTCTTGACACATACCTACAAAGTATTCTCGATGCTATTTTTTTATCCTTGTATTCTGCTCTCTTAACTGTTTCATCCCCTAAGTCCCCTCTGTTTTACCACTTATGTAGCTATTTGTACTGTATTCTTTTTACTTACAAATTTTACTAGCTTTTTTCTTTCTAAAATATTTTATTTAAAAAACTAATAGGAATTAGTTAAGTTTGCATATGTTCCTCACTTGAAATAATCTGAGGGTGGTATAACTAACATAAAGCAATGAAATATGCAGTATTCAATATACTGGTAGTTATACAAACTGCAGACAGATAATTTTCTGAAAGTAGTTCCAATTGCTGACTGAAGGATAAAATGAAAAAAAAAAAAGAAAAAACACTAAGAAGAGTGTGGAGGAGCTGCATTAGTAGCTCTTCTACATGTTAAAACAAAAATACCATCTTTGCAGTTTCATTTATGTAATCCTGGTAAGACAGGGAAAAATATGAAGGATGGAAAAGTGAAGAATTTTTTTATTCTTGTAGGCCTATCATGGCCACCATCAAGCTCTAGAAGTGCTGGTACAGTCGCTGCTGGACCTTGATGTGAGGAATAATAATGGAAGGACACCACTGGATCTTGCTGCCTTTAAGGGACACGTGGAATGTGTAGATGTGCTCATTAATCAGGGAGCATCAATCTTGGTAAAAGATTACGTTGTAAAGAGGACCCCAATCCATGCTGCAGGTATGTGCTGACTGCTAACCTCTAAAATTTTTGGCTTTTGAAGTGGATCCTCTTCATGTTTAGAAGTCTCTATCATTAATGTTCTAAGAAATGGTGTTTAGGAATATACAATGACTCTTAAGGTATATGCTATGCTGAGAAAGCTGTAACAAAGCATTTGCGGGTAGAAACCGGTATTAACCCAATAAATCAATTTGGCTGGAGGGGTGCTGTGGCACACTGCTCTCTGGCAGGGTGCGTTGTCCTTGTCCATTCCACTAGCTAGCCTAGCTGTGCTGACAGGTGTCAGTGACATGTTCCTCTTTCTCTCCTCGTCTTTCACGCAGCCCAGTCTGTAGGCCCAGATTTAGATACATGAATTGCTTTGCCTGTCTTGGCAATAAAATATTTCTAAAAATGACTGGAGTCTTGGAGAATTTTCTCAGTTTGAGAAGAGACATGAAAACTATATTTTGGGTTTTTTCCCAAGGATTTAAATGACTCCTGAGTGTTTTCAAAATAACTGCAATCCTTTGCAATGTTTTCTCGCTGCATATTTCCTAGAAAACTTCTATAAATCTACTGTTCTCAAAGTCTAGCACTCATACGATATTCTTATTTTTTTCGTCTCTTTGAAAATAGGCTTATTTAACTTGACATTTATAGTTATGGTGTTACAGAAATGTTGCAGTAAAAAGAACATTATGTACAAAATATCATTCTAACCACTTCATTTGTTGTCCATGAGCGCAAGCTGTATTCTTCCATTTGATTTAGCTTCTCCCAAGTTCTGTTAGTGTTTCTATCAGCTAGAGAAACATGAATTGTTGCTATTCATATGTGGACTGAATACAGCAGCTGTATGTCAGAAATCATTTCCCTTCCAACAAGCAATCATTTATCTTTCATGAGTTGCATTAAAATGTGATTTCTCAATTTTTTGTTTCTTTTCTTTTTCCTTCTTTTTTTTTTTTAACTGCTTGGTTAATTACTTCTATGCATTGCATTTTCTTTCCCTCTTTCTAAATGTAATTTCAGTTACTATTTCATAACTATGCACATGCTACACTTGCTAATAAAATCTGTGTATCATTGGCTAGGTATGTGTTTACCTGTGCCTTAAACAAGCAAAAGTTATTCTAATTACTATATTTAGTTATTCCTTGTTGTGGAAGCATATATTCTAATTATGGTTAAAGTATCCAACCTCATTTATGTGTAAAAAAAATAAATACCTGTTGGCAATTGCCAGTTGGAATTAAATACTTCTAATACTACACAGTTGAGAATGCCTGGTTTCTGAAATACTTTTGTAGTGTTTATATTTTGTGTTTTTCATATAAGTTATAATAATGGTAAAGCTGTACAGTGGGTTCTTGAGCTAAAAGGCTTTAGTCTGAGCAGGTTACTGCTCTGTTGGAGCTGTATACTCAAAGGCAATTAATGTAAAACTCAATTTTTTTATATGATGTTTCACAGCTACAAATGGTCACTCAGAATGTTTGCGGCTATTGATAGGAAATGCAGAACCACAGAATGCAGTGGACATTCAAGATGGAAATGGACAGTGAGTTTAAATGATACATATTCTGTTCTTCACAAGTTACTGCATTTTATAAAAGGAAAAACTACATATTTTACGTGGATGATTTTTAATTTGTTACTTTAAAGGGAGATTATATTTAAACTAGGACAAATGCGAGTGTATATTTTGCAATAAACATAATGTTGGCAGTGAAAAATCCTCTTGTTCAGTTGGGAGGAAACTAAAATGTGTCTTACTGCCTAGGTGCTGAAAAAATGGATTCTAGTAACTTACTTAATCGGGACTTCTGAGTTAGGGGATATTAATTTATTTTCTTGATTTTAAAAAGCAAATATGAGTAGCATTCTTGGAGTGAAGGTATTGCTAGAGAAGATCATTGATGATGTAAATTTTGTCCAGAAGGACAGGAGTTGTTATATTTTGGCTGAGTGCTAGTTTGTGAATTACACTTTATTTTGCACTCTGCTTAGGACTCCTCTGATGTTGTCAGTTCTCAATGGGCACACGGACTGCGTTTATTCACTCCTTAACAAAGGAGCAAATGTAGATGCCAAAGATAAGTGGGGAAGGACGGCATTACACAGAGGGGTAAGAGAATATTTCTTTTCTGTTCTTTCCAGTTTTATACATATTAATTTAAAATACACACTTAATATGTAGTGTTAATGAATTTCTCATTATTCTCATCTTGCCATTCTTAGTTTTTTATTGTCTTTTTAGTTGCTATCAAAAGGCTCGCTTTTGCTTGTTTGCTATGTACCCTCAGAATTCTTTTGGAATTTCAGTCTCCTAATCTTGCTGTGAAGTGTTGACTGGAGAGGTCCCAGAGTACAACTTTTTGTTATGGGGCGGGGATAGTGTTAATGAGAGGAAGAAAAGCGTGATGGATGCCATATGCCAAGTATTTTTTTTATAGTCTCTGCCAGATAAGACAATTGAATGAGCCCTAGAGATTACCAGTTCACTCAGTGTTATTCCAAGAAATTACTCTGTCATCACTATTAGAATACGTTGCTATTTTCCCAACAGAATGGCTATTTCCAGGAATAAAAATAGTAATTGTGCTTATTTTGTTATTACTCAAAAATGTAAGAAATTGCCTGAAGTCAGCTTGCTTTAGTTATACACCTTGTCTTATATACATGAATATTTGCAAACTTACCATTTCCTGTCTTTCTCTCCCAGGCAGTTACTGGGCATGAGGAATGCGTGGAAGCACTGCTTCAACATGGTGCTAAGTCCTTATTACGAGACTGTAGGGGGCGAACCCCTATACACTTGTCAGCTGCATGTGGACATATAGGTGTTCTAGGAGCTCTCCTACAGTCAGCTACATCTGTGGATGCAGTACCTGCAATAGCAGACAATCACGGCTATACATCACTGCACTGGGCCTGCTATAACGGTAAAATACACTAAAATTAAAATACAGGTCTAAATGTATTTGTTGATATTGAGATAGAAGTTATTCCTCCTTATAAAAGCAACATATAAAGTCTGTCCACTTTCAGTTCATATTAGTCAATGTGACAATACAACAGACATGATATCTTGAGGGTGAATGCATTAATATCTAATACATAATATGAGGTGTTTATTTTTGTACTGCGTTTTTGTTATAAAGTGCCTTCTTAGTTTTATGCCTCAAGGAGCCTTTCCAGAAATTCAGCATAGTACCTGTGAACAGAAATGTGCCACACATCCCCCAAAAAAAACCTTCACAGGGAGTCTTGGGAAGAATGGTTTCGGATTAAATCTTTTTTTAAACTTGCTTCAAATCAACCTTGATAGGCTGAAGAAGCTGAAGTATATAAAAGTGATTCAATAAGATTTTTTTTTTCTTCACTATTACTTTTCTTGGATTTGGGGGTGATGGAGGCCTTAAAAGGTAGGAAATTCATTTAGCTCCTTTGCTCAAGATTTTGTGCTGTGTGTTCATTTCCAACATAGTAGAGGTTCTCATTTTCACTTCTGAATCACTTGATAGAGAAAGATCAAGAAGTAAGGGTTTAGACCTTCATTTTAGCAATTATTTTAAGTAAATAGCTATCTAGACTGTCTTCACAGCTGAATCAACTCAGCAATACACTGATAGTTGAAACTAGAATAACATCTCTTTATCACATTCATGAAATTAAACTCCCAGCTTGGTCCATTTTCAGAGTGACCACAGTGTCTGAATAAAACAGAACTGAAATATGCTTGATTTGTATAACGAAAATTTGACAGGACTTGTGAAAAATATAAATCTTTAGCCATCAGTGAATGTTGAACTAAGGTTCTCTGCATATATGCATAAAAGATCAAACAGATAGTCACAGTTGTTAGCTACCTCTACAGCAGCAGGCTATAGAATTTTGAAAATAATAATATGATAGGTTGAACAAGTTCTTTTTAAGCTTTTGTTATGACTATCAACTTGTTTTTTTCTTTGGTTTTAGCAAGACAGTGGAATAAAAATAACCCTGAAATGGTGGAGACGTTTTCATGTAGACTAAATGGTGAATGTACAGAAGAGTTTGAAACGTGGAGGTGTAAAGAACTAAATTAAGTGTTCTGGATGTTCTTCAAACAGCATGAGATCCCTTCTAAATTTCACAAAGTTTACAGCGTTAAATGTCAGTTTGATTTTCAGGATTCTAAAAATGTCTTAGTTACTAAATGTAGCCCTATCAAATATAATCAGTGTGTCTCTGAAACTTTCAAATAAAATATTGCTTAATCTAATTTAGATACATATTTTTGTTGTAATCCGTAAGTAAGCCTTTTCCATTTTTATTTTTTTTTAATACCTAACTTTTACATTTGCTTTAGGTCATGACAGTTGTGTAGAGCTCCTCCTGGAACAGGAAGTTTTCCAGAAAATGGAAGGAAATTCTTTCAGTCCGTTGCATTGTGCTGTGTAAGGAAGTGCAAGATTATTCTTCATACATTTCATTGCTGTATTTAACAAAAGATTTATCATTCTGTAAATAACAGCCTGTTTAATTCATTATAGGATAAATGACAATGAAGGTGCTGCAGAAATGTTAATTGATACATTAGGTGCTGGTATTGTAAATTCGACAGATTCAAAAGGAAGGTAAGAGTGTCAATGCACAGTGGAAGAATGTTTGTAATGTAATAGAGTGGCTCTGCTAAATTCTATAATCATTCGGGGGTTTTGTATTTGCTACTAATGTTAACTTCCCCTTCCCCTGTTTTTATTCTTTGAAGATCTTTTTTTTTATTTATTTTGTGCTAGAAATAAAGTTTAGATTTTTAAAAATCCTGTTTTGATTCAATAAACTTGAATTGGCTTTTTATTATACAGGCAAGTGTGAGCATGTTTTAAATTGCATCACATTGTGGGTAGTATTTTGTGCATATTTTATTTTTTCTGAATCAAACTGTATCTCTGTTGTAAACTCTGTAGAGGGAATTCTTTGAAACTTGAAGTTGACTTTCTAAAGGCAGCGTTTGCAACTCCAGCCATGCTGATTTCAAAGGATTGGTGGGAGGGACTGCCCCTGCTGCAGGATCACAGTCGGGATGCTCCTTTGAATAAAGTAGAAAGCACAGCTGACCATGGGTGTACTGTCTTTTGATCTGTTGCAGAACTCCTCTTCATGCAGCAGCTTTTACAGATCACGTTGAGTGTCTACAGCTTCTGCTCAGTCACAATGCTCAAGTAAATGCTGTAGATTCTTCTGGGAAAACACCTTTAATGATGGCTGCAGAAAATGGACAGACAAATACAGTTGGTAAAGAGAAAGCTTTATTTACTTCTGCTCTTAGGTTTATTAATCTTACCATGGGTTGAGTTGCCTTATAGTTAATGTTCTTGTGGATGTGTTTTGTTCAAATTGTGTTTTCATTTTGCACAAATGTAAGCTATTAGGACTTTAAGGAATATGCTTTTAGTTAATACACATCTTTATTTCCCCAGAGGTGCTGGTTAGCAGTGCTAAAGCTGATCTGACTTTGCAAGACAGTTCTAAGAACACAGCACTCCATTTGGCTTGCAGCAAGGTGCGTGCGAAGTCTGACTTATTGGTGCTGAGCTTTTGTGTTACCACGGCCTGTTTGCAAATATTAACTTGTTGCTTTGAAAAGGCATTGAAAACAATTTTTCAAGAGTTATTTGTTATATGACAGATGTTTGTTCTGTATTAAGGGTCATGAAACTAGTGCCTTGTTAATACTGGAGAAGATTACGGATAGAAACCTCATCAATGCCACCAATGCAGCCTTGCAAACGTACGTATCAGCAGTGAGTGCGTTTTACAGATGAGGTTTTGGTGTGTATCTTGCTGATAAAGAGGAATACTTTTCAGAATTTTTTTCCAAATTTGTTGAATTCTAATTGCTTAATAAGAACCTAGAGTTGAACCAACTTGAAGTGAAAGAGTATTTTCCTCATAATTAAAGTTCTGGTTTTAGCTGGGTGAAAGGGATGATAAATAAATCTTACGGTATTGTGATTCAGGGAATCCTGTGTGGAATTACTGCAATTCACTGAGATTACCTGTAAACTCATATTTTTCTGTTTTATAAATTATCTAATTTTTCAGTTGTAATTCACTTCAGTTAATAACTCATTCAAGGCAAACTAAGACTTGCTGTTCAAAGCTAGCTAATGAAAAAAAAACCCACACAACCCTAGCTAAAGTATGCTTTTATTTTTCAGCATGCTTTCTGTTAGCAAAAGACACGTATTCCTGCTAGGATGAAAGACTATTTTCTCTTAAATATTATGGAGACTACAGTATTATTCTTCCTGAAGATCCATCTCTCAAGTAGAATTAAGCCTATTTTGTTAGCCCAATCATAAGGAGAACTTAAAAATGTAGTGGTACGTCATACTGGGGAATATATATCAGGATGAGCTATTAAAATTACTCTTCTGCATGTTTTTTCTTTTAAGGAATGCATTTGTTTACAGGCAATATTTGACACCGGATATGTAGCTGAGTTATGTACGTGATTTGTTAGACTGCTTGAATAACGCTATCACAGACCATTTAGAAAAAAAACACTAGAACTTGTAAGCAACTTGCATATTTCTCTGGCCTTACATCCCTTCTGGAATCTGTCATGTTCAAACTCCTTCAGTTCTTCCAACGATTCCAGAGATCTGCTTGAACTCAGGAGTTCAGATAGTAAAACTTCTTCCTCTGCTCTTGTGGCTCACCTCAGGCAGCGTGAAATAACCAGAAAGCAGCAAAGGGATTGATTGCCTCATTTCTGGCTTGAATCGGGGTTGTCTTGAGAGAAGGAAAAGCAAAAATGAGATGGGAACAGAAGTGGGGAAGTATGCTACCACAGGCTCACGTAATTCCACCCACATGCCTTGGCTCATTTAGTCTGATTTAGAGATGTCATGGGGAAAAATAGGTACATATTCGCACCTCCATGAAACGTTTACATAAACTGCAAGATTTTACAAGTTGTTTAAAATATTACTGGTTTAGCAAATGTTTTTTTAATAACTAAATGGACTTTCTAAACAGCTTAAACAGTGTCCTGCTTTGTGGCAAGATAAGAATTAAAATTGGTGGCCTCTATATTAAAATTTTAATTACAGTACATTTTTTAGGATATCTGTGGTGTGCATTAGTTCCTGAATTTTAATACTTTAATATAAGCACCATAGAAGCAGCTATATCTATTTGTATGTTTTGCATTTCTGGTCTCTAAGTAAGGCACTGTGAATGTAGTTCACAGTTAATTCAAACAATTTTAGAATCTCAAAACAAACGAAGAGCAATATAAAGCAGAAAGGAAGTAAGCTGATTATTCGGTTTCCTGCTGAGTGGTGGTAGGGTTTTATTTAAGTCAGTGGGAACCAATTTTGAAAAACTGTTGCATTTGAAAAAGATACAATTAGAATATTTGAGGTAAAGCTACACTTTCTGTGATAGATCGGGTCACTGCAAAACAGAGTTAATGGTTAAGAGTTTGGGGGTTTGAAAAGTAATCTACTTTTCTTGCTTCATGCATTATACTGTAAATTTATTTTTTTTTTTTATGTCTAGTCACAATGGAATACAGTGATTTCTAAAAGGCAGATTGATTAAATGCTTCTGCATCTCTTATAAGCATTTATATGCAATAAAATGTGACTACCGTTCTGCTGGTAGTATTCTAATGATTATTGCCAGTGCTATGCAGTGACTCTCAGATGTGATGATATCTGTTACAGCAGTTCAGCGAAGGATTTATCAACAGTAGGGTACTAGATGTTTCTAACTTTTTAACATGATGAAGTTCTTAAGCAGGCAGGACTTTTCTAGTAGCTACTTCCTCACTGTGTGGTGCCATAAAGAGAAGGAAGTGCACAATTGTTATTGTACAGGTTTTTTGCAATAAGAAAAGAGATGTGCTGGTTTTCCCATCTTAGTTATTATAGCTACAATATTTCTATAATGCGTAAATAACGTACAAGTATAAATACTTCAATCATCATTTAATTAGCTGCAAGCTACCCATCTTACTTAGTATCTTGTTCTGAGGTTTATATATGAGTTTGCTTCTCTTCACAGACCTCTGCATGTTGCTGCTCGGAATGGACTAACGGTTGTAGTTCAAGAGCTTTTAGGGAAGGGAGCAAGTGTACTTGCTGTGGATGAAAATGGTAAGAAAAATTTAACTTTGTTTCCCCATAAAGAACTGTGGTTTTAAACTCGGCTCACGGAAAATCGATAACCCTTTGGAAATTTCCTAGGAGCCTTGCAGTAGATTTTCCTGCAGAAAAAAAATGTATTGGTGATGGGTCATTTTAGCAAAGCAGCAGATGTGTGAAGAGAGTGAAAACGTCCAGAACAATGCAGGTCATGGCACAGAAGTGTTTGGTTTGCATTTGTAGCTTTATAATGCATACCCTATAAATACACTGGAGCTTTGGCATACTGGAAACGGTCAGAAAAACATAATGCTCAAAGTAAAACAGAACTTTCAGCTGTTAAGAAGCTGGATTGAATTGCCATTCATTTTGTCACGGTAGGTATATTGGTGTTAGCTTTTAAAAGCAAGTATAAATTACAGATCTCAGTTACTGGTCTCAAGCTTCTGGCTCTTTAGAGTTTTTTGGCATGTAGAAGTAAGAAAAAGTAACTGCTTTATCATAGAGAATAAATCCTATACTGTAAGAATACAAGAAAATTAGATCTGCCAACTTCTTATTTGTATATTTTCATATAAGACATCTGTGGGTCCTCCGAAGCTGTGCTTGTAAAAGCTTAAGTGCTCCTGCTCTTATGCCATACCCCAATGCGTCTTAAATTAAAGCAGTAGCTTGGGGGGAGGGCAGTGTAGTGCCTCCCCCGAAGGGATGTGCCTAATTAATAGTTCTAATTATATTTCCAGTTTGGAAAGTTTTTCCTCCCTTAATGTTTCTGTGACTTCCTCTGTGTGTTTCTCAAATTACACGGTTTAAAGTGACACGGGTGATTTAGGGATCATTCCTTGCCTAAAATAGGGGACAGGGGTAACTACTAAATGAAACTCCCTAAAATGAAAAGATTGGAAAACACTTCTTTTTGATTTCTGTTTCTCATCACAAGTATGCTAACTGGAGATGTTTGTATTTTTTGTGGGCTTTTCATGTGCAGCCAGCCAGTCCCGTGTTAGGGCGGATCTTTGACCTAACAGAGAAAAACATTGTTTGTATAGAAGTCAGAGCTCTCTGGCAGCCTGGGGATCTAACTGCAACATGTTAGAACTTCTTTTTAATTCTGCTCATGTTTTAAATTTTAAAGTAACTCTGAGTGCTACCTAATTGTGTTCCTCACTGTGGTTCTTTTCTTTCTAATAGCAATTGCTTTGTTTATAAAATTTTAAGCAGCCTTGAGAATACTCACAATGAATTCTTTTTCTGTTGGATGAATTTGCCAGCTTAAAGTACAGGTTGTGCAAAGTGCTGAATACTTTGAGTTGTGAGAGAGCAAGGGAAACTCTCATGGAATTTAGCAACCTGTTTCACCTGTCACTGTAATTTTTTCTTAATTCTTAGAAGTATGTCAGCATGCTTGCTAAACCTGTTGCAGAGGTTGTGTTGATTTCCATAGTGTACCTTTTCTATTAAATGAAAAAGCTGGCAGTAGTGATAGCCAGGTTCTGCTTTAGGTCTACTTGACTTTGATTTTAGCATCTACTGCTACAGTGTAAGAGTTTCTAAACAAAAAAAAATTACATTTATTTAATACATTTATTTAATACTAATAAAGTTGAAAATGTATGAGAAACTTTAATTATTTTTTTGTATTAGAAGGGCTTAAAAGAGTATGATTCTTACATTTTGGGGGGTGAAAGTTACCTGTTTAGCAAAACAGACTGAAGAAATAGGCACTGGAATATTTTGCATCACAACACTGACATTCTCTTGCTTTTGCATTGTTCAGGTAAGTTCAGTGATCTGCCAGACAAGCTTGGCATTTCAGATAGAATTGGATGAAATTGGAGGTTAAGTTTTAGTGTTTTAGATGGAAGCGTGTCTTCATATCTGGAACACGTAACCAGCAGAAGCTCAGCTGGTATGGAGTGGTGATCCACTTTTTGTCTTTGAAGTTGTCCCTTTCTGTAAAGGCTGCATTGACTTCTTTTGCAAGCGGTCTGTATTTGTATCTGTCTCTGTATAGAACTACTTAGTGGTCCTCTGCTGCTATATCTGGGCTACAGAAAATTATTGTAAAACATGAGCTTTGAAAAAAGCCAACATCACTCCAATTATCTGCATTTCAGTTTATAAATAATTTATAAGATATTTAAAACTCTAGATTTGAAGTCATACTGCTTTTGTTACAGAGCATCTCTTAATGTGGTGACATCACTTTTTGAGATGTTTAAGAACTGATGTCTTTGGAAAAATTTAATCCTCTTGGTTCTTAAAAGATTAAATGCAGCAAATTAACTGTCTGGTATACTTCCCAAAAGCAATCTTGTTGAGGGTTCATTTTCAGTTCTGTATCAGTTCTCACTCAAATCTTTCAGTTCTTTTCCCATGGTTCCACACCTATCGTGATGAAACTTTGCCATCACCTATATCTACAAAGATTCTGTTGAATTCGACATTATTTATGCAAGTTTACCTGTTTTAAAAGAAATTACTACCTTTTTCTTTCATTTTGACACCATGTGAAGTTTTATTTTTGGTCACCCAACCCAAGTTTCAAATTTTTTTGTTTGGGGTTTTTTCCTCGCTATTTAACTTACTAGGCTTGCTAAATTTCGTGGTACGGTCTGTCTTTTACATGTCGTATTAATGTGCACCACAGCAGTCAGAGAGGGCATTCTCTAACTCCGGTGGCCAACATCGCATGGAGGTTTCACTTATTTTCTCAATTCATCATTACAGTGATCATTGGCCTTTCAAGCTTTTTGTAAAATTAGAAAAAAAAAAGGTGGGGGGATATATATATATATATTTTTTTTTTGTCTAGTTCTTTTCCAATACTCATATTATAGTTTATATTGAAGATCTCTAGTTTTCTGGAAGGAATTTTTCTTGTAAACACTTACAAGATGACTCATGCCTGAGATGACTTTCTTCTCCTTCCCAAGTGTAAGACTTCATTCAGTTTATCTTGAGAACTGTCTTTGCACTGACCACATTAATAACCCTCTGATTTTCCTGTAGGCGCCTTCATGGAAACTTTCAAGCCCCCAGGGGAGGGAGCAGCTCTGCATTTGGGCGGGGGGAGCCCTGGTCTTAAGTCAGTGTCCATCACGCAGGCTTCGTTTTCTGTTGTGCGAGGAAGCTGGTTCACCTCACTCTGCTTCTATTTGCCCCATTGACAAATGAAGATAGCAATTTTTTTGCTGTTGTGTGAGGGCTTACACAGATACAAGTACAGATTATGGGGAACTCTATACGAGAACTGAGTAAGAATATTTCAGTGGAGTCAGTACATTTAGCAACATCTTCTTAAAAGAAAATTTGAAGTATTTGTACTTATGAACGATCAGTTTGTAGTTATGGGACATAAAAATATAATTTGTTCTTATAATTTTAAAATAATATAGACAAAAATAAAGTGGTGGAGGATGCAGATGACAGTCTTCATGGTGCGAGCAGTTACTTCATCTTGCTAAGGCAAGAATAAAAACGGTATTTCATTTCTACTTATGAAAGCCAGGAGCTTAAGACCTACAATCAAATATTAGTATAAACACTGTTTTTAGAGAACTTCTAACAGAAGAAGGTATTCTATTTAATCTTTACCTTGGCCTTTAATTTTTTTGTGATTAACTGGGACGCTCTGTTCCGGAAGGAACATAAGTATGAGTATTCAGGATCTTAGCAAGAAGCAGTCAGCAGGGTGGGTGGGAGACGAATCCCATGAAAACAAAGAAACTGAGAAGGTAGTGGGTGACTGCTCATTTTTCTCCTTTGAACTTTGATCAAATCACATTAGTCAAAGAAATGGCGTTGAATACAGCCAGGTTGAATAAACTTATTTTGTGTGTCATCTTACCTTTATACAATCTCCAGCAACTGTAGATATTAAATTGTGTGCATGTAAGTATCAATTGTGTACTCAGGGTGTACACTGAGTATCAATTCTGAGCCTTCTGTTCTACCTTACATGCCTGAAATGCTGTCTTCATCCGAGGGTAGCAAGCTCTGGCCTTGCTTCTGTATCATCTCAAAATGTATCTCTTCTGCAGACTGTCACTGTTAACTCTGAGCTGTTTAAGTGCTGTGTTACCTTACTAACAGTGAAAACATCCGCTGCGCTGCACTTCTGTACGGCCCTATCGCATGGTCAGCTGGTGCGTTTTGTGCTTGAATTATCGGTGTGTTTCCTTGGATTGTACGCTCCTTTGGGCAGGGACTATTGTCTTACTCTGTTCCAAGCATCAAGCACAAGGTCTGTCCTGAGCAAATAATAGTTCAACTGCATGATTGTCCCCACTTGCTGTTTTCTTAATTTCTAGCTGCGGTTATTTTCCATACCGTGTCTACTTGTTTAAAACTTCTGTGCAGTTGTACAAGACAGTAACTACTCTTGAACTCTATCCTAAAACTTGACCTGGATCTACTTCTACAGTAAAGATGATTCCTTCATAGTTAAAGCACTTGCTGGTAGAAACACTTGCTGGATAAAACACTTGCCTGATTTTCCATGCCTTCCTAAGATCTGGATAGAAATCTATCGTGCAGTTTGCTTTAAAGCCATCTGTTATTTAAGATTACCTGTGTGCTTTTTACCTGGATGTTGTGCACCTTTAAGTTGTGGACTGGGGGTAGTGCATGACTTCAGATTCCCAGATGTACCTGAACATGAGTCTTCCTATTCAGCTCATCGTGGGCATATCTGTCGCGTGCAGCGAGATACTGCAAGGGTGCTACAAGGTGACCTGGCCACCTGCTTCTGCGTGGAGCCAGGCAGAGGGAACTTGGCAGCAGAATTAGCTGTTATCTGTGGTTGTACTTATGCGAGTGCTGTGCTTCGAGAGCTGCTACTGTCACCACCAATTGCAGTGCCTCAGTGACGCAGATGTACCCTGAGACCTGTGCCAAAACTTACTCTCCGGTGCCTTGCTGAATGATTAAGCCTAAAGCCTGAGACAGGAGCAATGTGCGGATCTCCACTCAGGAGAATTTGAAGCGTTTTTCTTGACGTTTAATGGGTAGAAGCAAGTACATAGGGATGGGGGAACCTGCCGAAGGAGAAACGTTGGAAGATTATTAGAGGCACAGTTACTCAGGAGAGATTTCACAGCTACGTGACCTGACTGCAAATCACTCCACAGCCCCACACCTCCTGCGTTTGGGGGTTGTCACAGTAGTGTTGCCTGGCAGGAGGAGTTCGGCCAGCCCAGCTGGGCAACCAAGAGCTATAGTTTCTCTCTGCAAGTCCTAGCCTACTAATCCAGCTGGCATTTCCTCGAACTTCTGGGGATTTCTTAATTGACATCCCTCAAATGAAAATTAGATGTTGGCTTTATAGTTTATATTACTGTATATTGTAAAGTATAGGTTGCTTTAAATTGTATACTCCACCTTTTCAATTAACTGGCCCTGATGCTTTAGCCAGCCTGTTATTAAGATAGGGCTGTCTTAGTAAAATAATTATCTATGATGAACAGCTATATGGAAGCTTCTGGATGACGAAATATTTAACATGTTGAGCTGTAGTTTCTGCAGTGGCTCTCTAATGAGTGCCTTCACCCATCACTGCTGGCTGCCATTAGTTGTTTCTCCTCAGCCAGGTGACGTCCTCACCATTTTCAAATCCAGGCTTTGCTCACTGGCCTAGAGTGTCTGACTGTGCTTAACAAAGCAACTACATCTCTGTTCCAAAGCCCACAAACTTCTGGGTTGGTTTTGTAACTGAAAGTTAAAAAAAAAATTAATTGATAATGCATTTAATTTTATGTCAGATTCTTTTTAACAGTGCAGAACTAAGCAATATAGAATACTTTTGCAGCTGAAAGATGACATGAACTTGGAGAAACTTTTACATTTTCTTTATTTTTAATGAAGGTTTCGTTTTTTCTTGACTTTTCTAGGTTACACACCAGCTTTGGCCTGTGCGCCCAATAAGGATGTGGCTGATTGCCTAGCTCTCATTCTGGCCACGATGATGCCTGTTTCATCGAGCAGCACATTACCTTCCCTTACATTCAATGCCATTAATCATTACACCAACACCTCAAAAACTGTCACCTTCGATTCCCTGCCAATCATGAGGAGTGACCATAGCTCTTACTGTACTTTCAACAACATTGGCAGGGAAGGTGGCTACCCATACACAGAAGAAGACGAACTCAATGACTCAGATTCGGAGACCTATTAGAAGCTATGTTTTGTAGATCTGAAGAGCAAACCCTCACTCTGGAAGGTCAGACTTGTGCTTTTGAAAAAAAGCTATCAGTGTTTGAATAGAAAAAGAGGACAGACCTTTGAGAAGATGTTTTTTATCGTGGTTGCATATAAAAGAAATCTGTGAGACTCTAGGAGGATTTTTAAGAGCATATTTTGCAGAAGAAGCATAAATTCTTGAATAAGTACTTGGAATCCATGGAAAAAAAAAAAAAAAAGTCAAAACTGTTTTATTTAACTGTATTCTACCATTGTGTTTCTGGTGCCGGGAGTAATTTCTGCAGACTGGGCACCCTACTTGATGTAAATGAACAACACTATTGTACAATACAAAGGATGCTAGATTTAAATATTATCAAAAAAAAACTAAAACCATTTTGAAGGCAATAAATGAGTTTGGTACAGTAGGCATTGTTTGTGCTGCAAATTGCCAAAGGACCAAATAACTTAAAGATTTTTTTAATTAAATACGTTTTTGTGAAAACTGGAATAGGTTATTTGAGAAGTTTTTTCAACCAAACCTTAATTACTTCTGGAAAAGAAGCTTAGATTTGGTTTTAAATGTTGATTTTTATTTTTTTTTAATCATCTGAAAGCCTTCCGACACTATTAAATGTACCATGAAAGAAAGCAGATGTACTTTTGAGTTTTGTTTTCTTTTTCTTTTAAGTGAAATGAAAATGAACTTGTCATACTTTTTTAATACTAAAATTAAACCAGCTAACAAGGTGAAGTCAGGGTGAAAAATGTACAGTGTAATAAACAAGGGAAGGGGTGGGAGATGTGGGAGGGAAGCGGTAATTGTTGCACAGTTTTAGATTATTTTTTTTTAACTTTTGGGTTTTTGATTGAGATTTTTTTTAATTTAAAAAGTACAGGAGTAACTTGGAAACTATGAAACTGCATAAAAAACTGAAATGAAATGTCTTGATAACCCTGTTGTGACAGAGTTCTTTTCAATTTGTCCACTTCCTTACATCATAAATTTGTATGTAAGATTAAAATTGTATATCCCTATCACTTTTTTTTTGTTTAAATCCTGGAGTTGAAAGGGGGGGGGGGGTAAATTTAAAAGTATATTTCCCTATTAGAGGAAAAAAGTACAGTGTCTGGTCTGTGGGAAGAGCTGTGTATCTTTGTTGTGCTCCGTTTAGAAAATAAACAGCAGAAACAGGTCCCTATAATGTAGTTCAGACTTGCCCGAATTTATTTTTTTTTAATTTATAACAGACTACTGTGGTTTTTTAATTGCCTGAAGAATGAAAAACTGACATAAGTAAGCTGAAGTTTTGGCTGTTAAATATGAATATTTACTTCATTTGGCTCTGCTTTAACTATAACTGTTACTTTTCAAGTGAATTTGTTTATGTACATGCAAGGAATCCTTGCATGTCCTGATAAAGTACAAATAAATTACTACAAACTGATTCCAATTTCCTTTTTATCCTTTTTGTATTGTGAAACTGGAAATCTTTATGATATTGTAAATTATCAGCTGGTTTTCTGAACATAGTGTGGAAACACAGGACAATATTTTGATCTATTTGATAATTTTGTGGGGTTTTTGAAGAATTAATGAGCATGTACATAGAAATAGTGACTGCTTGAATACTGTATTTACCTGCACTCTTTCAGTACTTCAAGATTCCTGTATATTTTACAGAGTATAATAAAACCCAAATGTGCGTTCTACTAACGGATAATTTATTTGTATCTACTAAGCATTAATGACAAAGTCTCTTTTGTTGAACTGTTAGAATTTGTAAAATCTACTTCACAAAGGCTTTGCCAGCATTTTAATTCTAAAGCGAAGGGGAACTATTTAAAGTAATTTTAAATGTTAAATTACTTCATTATTTCTTTGAGGTTCCTTTTAAATATTACTTTCTTAACCATTTGTGCCTGTGTTTGTTGTTTATATATGCAATCTGTTTGTGAGCAGAGTTAGATGACTTCAGGGAGATCGTGGTCTCTGTATTTTCTTCCTTCTGAATCTTTCAAGGATGGGGCTGTGTGGGAGTGACGTATGGGCCTCAGCTGAGCGTGCAGGCGGCGCTCAGAAGATCCATATCGGCCTGTCCTGAGATTCACTGTAGCTATTTAAATACAAAGGTTGAACCAGCACAGACCTATTTTTCCTTATACGCTCGTGGAAAATGCCAAGTAGCATGCCTGTTATTTAAAAGGTAATAATTGCACTGTTAATGAAACTGTCCCATTTTTTGTTGTTTCAAAGGAACTGTGAGAAGATGATATTAATAGGCCTTTATTATCTGTGCTAACTTACATTTGATGTCAAGTGACCTGTTATGGTCATGTAACACGGTGCCTGTAGCCATAGGGCAGTTTATGGGAGGGCACACTCCTGTCTCATTTGAAAAATCAGCAGGGCAGTGGAGACTGAGGATTATTCATGGTCATTGTGTGCCTGGATGATGGAGGAGAAAAAGCTCAGAAGGCATTGGTTTAGAAGTTAAAGATTTGGATACGGAATACAGGTAAATGCAGAAAGTGCTGCTGTTGAACACCTTTGTTTCCTTATGTCAGTCAGAAATGGTGCCTCTCTTCCATTTCATTACTACTCACCTCTTAAGGAAGAAAACTTTTGCTGCATTAAATTGCCTATTCTTAAGTTTTGTGAACTTTTTAGAGCTAAAGCTCTGTCTCTTTTTTTTTTTTAATTACTAATTGTTAATTCCATTTAGGAATTCAGAGTTACATGATTTTTGTATCTCATCTATCTCATCATTAGAATTTATTCAGTGAACCTGTAGATTGCAATTTGCATGTATCTTGTTGTTCCCATTAAAAAAAAAAAAAAAAAAAAAAANAAAAAAAAAAAAAAAAAAAAAAAAAAAACAAACCAACCGAAAAACTATTACTACCTGGCAGTACGGCTAGAACAGTAATCGTGCCTTGTAAGTGATAATTGGGACTATTATTAGAATATGGTCTCATTCCAAAAACGGAACGTGATTTGTTTAAAGAACATGCTACTGTGGTCAGAAACCACTTTCTTGATGAGAGGTCAAGGAACAGAAGGTTCCTTGTTTCTGTAAAACAAATAATGCTGTCTCTGGCTGGTGGCATTGTTTTTATTTAGAACACAAAAAAGAAAAAGAAAAAAGTGTTCATACCTCAGCGGAGGCCTGTTTATTTGCAGAAAATTATATTGGAACCTCCATGTTTCTATAAGAAATCCTCCTCTTTTTGTACAAAAATGAATAGCGCAGTTATTGTTACAACCTTCATCCAAACAGTCTCTTGGATTTTCACCAAGAGAGAGCAGTGAGCCTTGCCTGGACCACTGAAGCAGCGTATTAGAATAAAAGAAATCCTTTTTATCCTGGGGGGCAGGGGGAAGGAAATCGAATGGACTTCAGGAATGAGGACAGCCAGCTCTGCTCAGCTTTCTGTGTACTCTGACTACTGGGATGTTTTATGGGTGTTTAAGTTCTCAGGATAAATATTCTGCAGAAGAAAATGCCAAGTTAGTTAGTATTAACCTCCTAGGCTGAGCTGTTACTTTTAGAGGTGTAGTGTGGTAGCATAAATGCTGGATGCTGTTAAAATGAAGGATCAGTCTGTTCTCCCGCCAAGAGTGACCTTACTGTGATCAGAAAGATTTTTCTTGTAATTTCTTACAAAATCTTGACCTCTCTGTGTCTCTTGCTTTGTATTTCCTCGTATTACTTTCTGTTGCTTCCCCATGCTTAGATATCTCCAAAATAATCATATAGATATATTTGAAACAATCAGAGAAATTGCACTTGTTAAACTTGGACCTTGATTGTGGTTGGTTGGTGGTTTTTTTTTCTGGTCGTATATTTTCTTGTTTAAAATTCTGACTTGTTTAGCAGGCCAAAGAATTAATAAATATTTGATTTTAAAAAGTTAATATTTAAAAATAAATTACTTCAAAGTTTTGCTCCTACATCTAGGTAGTTTTAACATCTATACAAAGGGCACTGCAGATCCCAAAGCTGTTACCTAAGCTGTATAGAAGTCAACTAAAAAGGAGATAATGTTTACAGATTCTTCAACCCAGTAATTCTGGGTTTGAGAGGAATTAGCCTTCCTGTCTTGCCCAGAGATTATGTCCATTTAAAGGCAACATCTACTGCAGTAATCCAGAATAACGTATTCTAGTTTACAAAAAAAAAAAAAAGTTTGTGGTGACCTTTCCATTAATCATGCAGTAAGTGGGTGAGAGGATAAGGCTGTAGAAAGACTGTAAGCAAGCGCGAATCCCATACAAAGGCCTGCTGCCATATACTTGTGAGAAGTTTTTTCATGCGTAACCGTGGAACACTTTTAACAGTGCTAGATGTGTCTGGAGAGCGTATACTACTTAATTCCATGTTTGGGTCAGTGAGTTCACATCTTAAAAACTGAAACCTAAATAAAAAGGGTAAGTGTTTATGGAAACAGCAGTTCCTGACAACTGGAGCTCTTTGGCTCAGTGTATCACTGCTGCGAGGGAGCTCCGTGGGCTTCCCCGGCTGCAGCTGGAGGAGCAGCAGGAGGAGGTGGCAGGAGTACCCTCCTCACCTCCCACCACTTTGCTCTGTGGCTCTGCTGATGGTACATACCTACTTCCCAAAATAAATGCATCATGCTTTTGGTTAAAAAGTGCTGATTCCTGATAATGCAGTCCTGGTTGGATCAGACTAATAACTTCAGAGAGAAGGGCCTTTATAACAGTTCAGACTTTTAACACCACTTCTGTAGGTCTGGATTTAAATTCAGCAAAATACATTTTAATATCAGGAAATAGTAAATATTTAAATTCTTGAAGTTGGTCCATCAAATTCATATAAATCCTTAAATCCAAAATTGGTAATTGTTGCTTCTTGCAGTAATCTCTCAACGATTTGTGATGACTTCCTTATAATCCTTTTATATGCTGCAGAAGCTGATGGGACAGTTGGAGGAGAATTCTTTCAGATTAGGATGAAACCTCTTTTTAAATAAATCTGTAGCTGTGACTCTAAATTGGACAAGATAAGAATTTATAAAACATGGGTCTCCTTTACAGACTGAAACCTGAGCTGTTAAACGTGAAGAGATGCAATACGGGCCTCTTTGTCAACTGACAGCATTGGCTTTTTTCTTTTTCTGTAATCCTTTCCTCACTATAACATCCATATGTTTTGAAGAATGTTAAGGGCAAAGGAACCACTGTGCATTAATTTGAAATGGCAAAACTGGTTATTCTTAAGAAAATACTCTATTACTGTATTAATAATGATCTATAAGCCTTATCACAAAAATCTCTTCGTTTTACTACTTAACAGGAGAAGCAAACGCCTGGCTGGACATTGTAAATGTCACCCAGGCCCCCAGTCTGATGGACGTATCCTCACATACCTACTGAGAGAAAAATGGTCTGAGATGGCAGCCTCGGAGGGCATGTTTCTTGCAGTTGGTCGGTCATCTAGAGCCCAGGAAAATTGCAAGAGTGTTTTGGTTTCCTTTCCCTGGTGGAAAAATAGTTACTGATGTGACTAAAATTTTCAAGCTGTGGGCTTTAGCCTGTCTGCAACTCATTTCGCAACTTGAACGTTCCTGAGAGGGGAAGAAGATGAGTTGTCCCTACTTGCGGGACTTGAAGATTTCTCGGAACTCTTCCCGACTTGGCATTCCAGTCTCTTTAGCACTGTTATTTGTCTTCAAATAAAGCAGTATCTAAATTATCCATGCTTCCCTGGTGCTATGTGTTATTTTACATTAGGATAAAGTGAGTTCCCTCCAGTCCATGCGATGTTTTAAGCAATTTTTAAACCGAGGTTGGTGAAGAATCTTGCAGTATTTCACCATGTCACTGGAAACATAGTTGAATAATAGGGAACAAGCTGTCTTAATATTGTTAGTGTCACTAAATATTTAAAGAGGATAAAAACACCTTACATTTAACTTTTTTTCATTAAAATTGCAATAGAAGCAACCAGAAATGTTGCTATTCAGATTCACAACAAAAAAACAAAACAAACCCCCGCTTCCAAGCCTTGTCAAATGACAGGCGTGCAGGTTCTCTTCTCATTGTACCTGGGAGTTTGACTTAGTTCACAAAGCTTAAGACACTGAGGTCTCAAATTTTCTTTTATGTTAAAAGAATATATTAGATACCTTAAAGAGCTTTAAAGCAAAATCTGAGGATTCACGTCCTATCCTGTGATATTTCCTATCCCTTGCCAAACTTTGTTATTCAAGCTGTCTGCATGGTTTTTTAAAAAAAAATCTTTCTTGGAGCCTATTAACATCTTACTGAATTCAACCTTTCTGATCTCTTCTACCAAGAGTCTGTCTGATCTGCTGTGGGTACCAATAACTCTTGTCTCTGACTTCTGAGCTGCGTTGCCTACACCTGCTCTCCCAGTGGAGGGAGGGAGGAGAGCACAGTCAATCTCTGAAGTAGTTCCATTGCAGTTGACCATTAAAAACTTCAGTGATAACTCTCACTTCAATTTGTGAATATTTGGGGTATTCAGGAATGGTGTTTGTCACCACTTTGGGTTTGGTTTTTTTTAACCTACATAAATGGAGGAGGCGGTGGTAGTTCCTTCTAGCCACTAAATCTCCCTGGGCACCATAGTGGTGGTTAGGCGTTGTGCAGGTCCTCTTTCTGTAACAGTTCTGAAAATGCAGTTTTCTTCAGTTGGCTCTTTTAATTCGTTTATGTGAATGTCTGAAGCAGCCAAAGAGGGCGGTCAGTTTTTTTGTGTTGGTCCTCTTGGGTTTTCTGTGATGCTGAGGTGTTTGTTAAACACCTGATGCTGCGAGACAGGTCACAGCTGATGCTGTGCCTCATGCCGATGGCTTTCTTACTTCCATGTTGATTGCAGGAGGCTCTTGAAGCTCAGACACTTCAGTCTGGTTCATTTCACCTGTAGAGATCTGCCTAAAGGAGCTTATGCCCACTTGTGCATTGTGGGGATATTTGTTCAGAACAGACTGCCCCAGGCTGTTACCAGTTCCTCAGCCTGTTCATGTGCCTCTCAATAACTGAACTCCCCTGTCCTCTTTGCCAAATATTCCTTTCGTGTGCTTTCTGGTGGTTTCTCTCACTGCAATAAGAATATCCCCACGTCCACCTGGAAAACTCACTGGTCATGTGAATCCCAAAGCAGCAGATCCCTTATGAAGAAATCCCCAATGCCTCTGACTCGCGTGCTGTTACCCCTGTCTGGACAGACAGTTTCTATCGTTGTCTTCCCCTTCCCAGGGGCACTGTCAAGGCCCTTCAAAGACATCATCCCCTGCTGTCTGTCTCAGATGGGATGTTCCTTTGGCCTTGGTACAAATTTCCAAATCCTGATTTCATTTAAGTCAACAGACCGAGTGATTTAAGGCTGTTCTAGACAACGCTTAGACTTCCTGTATGTCAAAAGATCCTTGTGTTCTGGTTTGGTTTTGTTGTGCTCGCAGACGGAAATGGTTCAGGAAGCTTTAATGAAACTGTTTGTATCCATTGAAGAGGTACTGGATGATGGGCTGCATTACAGTGTTACGAGTCTGCCTGTGTGAACATCAGCCACGCTGAAGGCTTCTCACACCTCAGTAAATGGTACGTAGCGGCACTCCCATGAACACCAGTCGTTTGGGAGCCATGCTGCATTCAGCAGGGCGATGCCGGGATTGCTGTTCCAGCGCAGACTTCCAAAACCCACTGATCAGTAGTGGTGAGTGTTGTAGGTTACTGCTGGGTCACCCTGTTTCAGAACAGATACATTCGTTGTCCCTCAAAGATCTGGATGGTGGCAGGGGAAGTTACTTATTGGTAATTCTCCATCGCGTCTAGTACTGTCTGTTCCACTTTTTCCAGTGTCTCTTTGCTAAAGGCTGCTTTTTTGGGTGAAGGGAACAAGGTATGAGAACAGTCTAATATTTATGCCTACTTGTCTCAGGGAGGAGACGGAGCAACACGCCCCATGCGAATGATAAGGCTAGAAGGTCTTGTTTTCTAGTAGTTCTGGCATACCCAAAGTTTGAATAGCTCTGTGGAACTCACTTTGCAAGTATCTCACAGATTAATGCATTGTTTTCCTTAAGCATAGCAAATAAGTGTAACTGTATTTACTTGCTTAGCCTAATTTATTGTGATAATGTCTGCTTTGGAACTAAATCTGAAGGATTTACTTCCCATGCAAGAACATGCGTGTTTTTCAGCCTACAAAGTGAGGTGGGGAAGCTCATTCCAAGAGCTGAAATTCTGCAGCTGTTCACTGTTCCTTTCTTTTAGACTTGGTCGTATGGTTCTAGAACCAGAAGCACAAATAAGCACCACAAATGCTTTTCTGTTCTACCCTGCGTGTTCCGGAATTTGTGCAGTGTTCAGCAAGAACACCGCTACGGGTACCAAAGAATTAATGATTTTTAATAAACCTGCAGTGGGATGGCCTACTTTTACATCAGCAAGTTTATGTCAGATGAGATACAGGCATTCCCCTCTCCATATTTCTGTCCAATATATGCTGCGGGATGAACAAACCTGTGGTGTTGCTGTATCAAAGCTGAGCGTGACTGGGTCCTGGCTCACAGTAATACAGCTTGGAGAAGGAACATTTGATAGAGCCCAAGATCATACATGCTTATATACTTATTTTGCATAAACATTTAAGAAATCTTGAGGTAGAAATTCAGCAATTTCTTGGTTGTTCTGCTTTCTGAAACCAGAAAGTGAGTTCATTCAAAGCAGGAGCTTATGGAGCACCTTTCAGTACCCATATTTGTAGCTGCCATAGTGGTTTGACTTTGAACACATCTCGGAACTGACTCAGACAACCAAAATGGAGATTCGAAGCTCTCCCATTAGCACGCTGCTCCTCCCAGCTATTGGAATGCAACTAACAGACTGAGCAACTGAAACACGAGGGCTCACAAAGGATCAGTTGTGTTTATTCCATTACTCAACAGCTATTACGCAGATGAAGTCGTAACAGCCAGTAAGACCACACAAAATTATAATGCTTGAGAATAAACAATCTTCTCTGAATTTAACCCCAAATTAATATCCTTTGAATATTCTCTTCCCAACTTCTTCATTGCAGTAGAACAGTTTGTCACTGCAGTACAATATTTATAGCACTTAATCTAGTTAGTCTCTGGAAAGAATGGTGTGTTTTACTCATTTAGCAGCAGGAACCTGCCATCTGGCACACAAAGTATTTATGTAAAGACCTTGCTGTCCCACAATTCATTATGTGCTTTTCATAGCTCTTGTTGAATGAATTTATGAACAATGTGTAAGATGTCTTAAAGTCAAAACAGGTCTTGAAACGACCTCTTTTTTTAAACGGGGAAAGTTAAAGTACTTAAACAGTACATAACATAGTCGTTGATATTCATTGCTGATGTTTTCTTTAAACAAAATTCCTTGCACAGTAGGCTGGAAATTATGTCTTAATGCAGTCTAGTTTTTCACAATCACTTGATATCCTTTTCCCCAGACTAGCTGTTCCATACATGTTCACAACTGCAAATTCAGTTACTGTTAGAAGTGTTTGAGAAAACTCAGAGTTTTCTAATGGGATTACAGACAACTAAGTGGCCAATAAATGGTAATGACTTCATCTTGGGGGTTTTGACTTTTAAAAAAAAAAAAATCATGGCACCCTAGCCACAAATCAGAACTTCACCATATACAAGCTATATGTACATATACGTACATATTTTCATGCATGTCATGCACAGTATTTGTGCCTTCGTTCTCTTTGCGATTTTTCTTCTTTTTGCAATGGTTTTGCATTCCATTCATTTCCATATTCTTAGCCAGGCCCTCAGAAAACCAAAGGACCGAATTAAAAGGAATAAATTCAGTTTAAATGAGAAATATTATTTTCCCAGCATAAAATATCTCAACACATTGCAACAAGCCTTTATCTCTGAAAGGCAGTTCTTTTACTTCTGGTAGGACATAAGCTACCAAGGTACGGACTCTTAAGTGCTTTGCTTATCATTTCAAATGTGGAATCTAATCAGTCATGGAACAAACACACCTGAAGCTCTAGGAAGTACAGACGTTCAACACCTTATGTTAAGATATATACTTTGAAAATACGGGCAGTTGTTTTCTGATTCAGTCAAGTATCTGTACTAGTCCTTTTCATACCATCGTCCATATAGAGCAGCTGTCAGTAGACCAGAAGATGTTCTATTTTTGCTTATGAAATAGTGGTTGTTTTTCCAGCCCATGTGATCAGCAAAGTCCAAAGTAATACCAGATGTCAGCAGTAAAGGAAAGATATAAGGGGTACTCATATTTCCCCATAGCTGGAAATCTATCAGAGCAGTGGCATCTGTAACCTCCTGTCCACAACTGCTAAAGCTGAGACCACCACACTTTACTAATGCACAGGCCTGAACATAGTATGTGCCGTGCACTGTATGGAGCCCATCAAAAACTCCCAAAGCATATAATTCATCGGTTAGAACAGCTCTCTGGTAACTTAAGTAACAACAAAGGGTATTGGCGCAAACCTGGAGCTCTCCTTTTTCCCCCCATACAGGAATGAAAGTAAAGTTGTCGTACATCATTTCTGCGTAAAATGGAGGAGGTAACTGTTCATTTCCTTTTTCTGATATTCTGCCGGGGGTCTCTTGTCCCTCCTTAAAGCAAACTTGATCATCCATTGAGGCGCTTGTAAAAGTCTCGCATGAGTAATGTAAGTTCTCTCTGAATCTTTCATTACTCTCCAAATTGTTTTTGTAATCTGTGGTAATCACAGGAATTTCTGCTACTATGAGCTTGCCACCATAACTTTCCATATTGTGGTAGATGAAGGATTTGACTGGAGTGTATATGCCACTCCCTGTCATGCCCAAGGTAGGGTGGTGGATATTAGCTGCTAAAATATTGACGTTGAAAGCTGTTGAAAAAGCTTGTTGAAATTCTACAGCGGACAGGAGTGGCAGCTGGTTCATCCAGGCAGTTGGATATACAATTTGTTTCAAATTGTGTTGTCTGATGAGGTTCACTGCAGGCTCAAAAAAAAGTATATCAAAGCAAGTGAACATACCAAATTTGCCAGCAAAAGGGGTATCAAAGAGTTTATAGTCAGGCTCTGGAGGGGTATCAAAAGCATATTCAAAATACAGGTTGTGTTTGCGATAGGTGGCTACCAGCATTCCATCATCATTGAATGCCACGTTGGTATTGAACTGGTATCTTCCATCAGATGGACAGTGAGGATCAGTGTGCTCACACGGTTGCTTAGTGCCTAAGTTTGCCACAAGGAATATTTTGTTCTTCAGTGCCATGCAGCTCAGACGCTGAAGAACCTGGAGAACAGTATGGGGAAATGTAAGCACTTCAGAATATGGAGGGATAAGTTTTATTTAAGCAGCTATGACTTATTTAATCATAGAATCATAGAATCATAGAATTGTCTAGGTTGGAAGAGACCCTTGGGATCATCGAGTCCAACCATCTACCCTACTCTACAAAGTTCTCCCCTACACCATATCCGCCAACACCACATCTAAACGTCTCTTAAACACATCCAGGGATGGTGACCCAACCACCTCCCTGGGCAGTCTATTCCAATGCCCAACCACCCTTTCTGTGAAAAATCCTTTCCTAATGTTCAGTCTAAACCTACCCTGTTGGAGCTTGAAGCCATTCCCTCTTGTTCTGTCATTAATTACCTGTGAGAAGAGACCAGCACCAACCTCTCTACAGTGTCCTTTCAAATAGTTGTAGAGTGTGATGAGGTCTCCCCTCAGCCTTCTCTTCCTCAAACTAAACAGTCCCAGCTCCTTCAACCGCTCTTCATATGATTTGTCTGCTAGAATACTTTTCAAATTATTATTTTCAACTGGAAACTTAATACATTTGAGTGTATCTGTAAAATTTAAAAGTACTGATGATTTTGTGACAAAAGCTACTGGAACTAGTAGCTTTCTAGACTGAAAAGTATTTTAGATACTAATTTCAAAACAGCACTGAAAAAATTATCTGGGTTTTTCTTTTCTGAGAAGTAAGTGAATAAAATAATCTCTCTATTTCAAGGGCTTTAATGTTCAGAAACTTCTGACTGCTGCAGGAGCACCAATGGCTTTAAAACACTGTTGGTGAAGTGAAAGCTTTGACAAGAGAGCATAACTGGTCTGTGTGTGCCTTTAGAACAGCGAACTTCTAATAATGATCATTTGCACCTGCAATGGCTTGTTCCTGCAACTAGATGTTTTTACTCTATATTTTTTAAAAAGTGATCACTAGCTACAACTTAGAGAAGCAGAGATGTCAATAGATAAACTTTGCATGGTTATAGAAAAGAAATACAAAAAGTTACAGACTACAGTATTACTGGGATGTTTCTTGCACACCACAGAGAGCTGTACCAAAGACTGCCAGTACCGCTATCTCCAAATAGGATCTGAATGACAAACTAAGTTCTCGCTTGCTTGTGCATGATCATTGGTAGTAAAGACTCACAGGCCAAAGTAGGTCACCATTTACAACTGTGATTCATGCTGGCACACAAACTCTGCTTAGTAGGCACATGCATGGTTACTTACTTTCATTATATTGACTACTGTAACCTCCATAGGAATAAATAGCCTGTATTACTAAGCACGGTTATTTTCACTTCAGGTTGATGAAAATACTATTTTTGTAACTTGCAGGTCACATCTTCTGTAATCACACTTGGTCTGTGCTAAGTTGTGACTTCTGTTACATTATAGCAGGTCAAGTCCTGTTACTTGTGCTAATCATTTTACATGCAATCACTGAGTCAGAATGTTCTGATGTCATTAAGTCATTAAAACTGAGTAACAAGAATGGATTAAAAGCGAAGATACCGCCACGTTGTTTTATATAAAACAATGTTATTCAAAATAACACTACTAACAACATATCTTATTAGAGAGTAATTATCATTTCATAGGGAGGGGAGGGGGAGATGACAAATCCAGATGGCTCATAACAAGCAAGTCTTGCATGTATTTATCTAAAACCCTCCTCTGCGAAGAACGAAACCAGCATAAACTGAGAGTTCATGAAAACAGAATCTGGTACTATGAGCTGTTAAAATTCTTGCTTACCTCCCTAAGCAAAACTACTAGAGCTAGTTTCCCACTTGGAGCACAAATCTAGCATTTAGTTATTCCACCACCTCCCTGCAGAAATCACCCCTACATTTACCTCTGTGTCATTGAACAAATACGGCTCTCTGCATGGATTCCACTTCACAGACTGTGAAGGCACAACAAAATCTAAGTAAGGATAAATGGAGCTTCTGGTGAAGTTGAAGCCATGGATTCCATCTTCAGGAAAAACAATGATCTGTGCTCCCTGTACGTAAAACAAACACATTGTTTGTAGGCAAAGCAAACCCAACCTAAATATGAAGGGGAAAAAAGGGGGAATCTCATGGGTAAAAAGACCTAAAGAAAGTTAAGGATAACCCAAGTACATTTTGACAAGAATATAGTTTGAAAATGTCTTTTCTTTGACTTCATAGTAGGTGTAACTATGAGTATAAAAAAGCTTATTTAACCTGACACATACCTTTAGCCTGCAAAATAACCTATTTGACATTATTTTAAGGGCATGAAAATAAGAGCAGACTTCATCCAAATTCTTACCAAAAAGTACTCTCCCTTCACGAGTCATGACAATGACATTATTCAGTTTAAAGACTGATGATGTCAAAATTTGTCTTAGTTTTTTTAGAATTATGCTATTTGCAGATGAACTTTGTCAAAGATGCTGTACCTGTGTCAAAGGTGCAGCATCGCTTAGTCCTTGATTAGGTATATAGGGTTGGATAGGGTACTGGGAGTATTGTTTTCAGAAACAGCTTGACTGTGGAAGCAATGCAGATTCTGGTAGAAATGCAGCCGTGCCAGAGCTAGGCTGGCTCTACCTGAAGTTCAGGGAGATCTGTTCCTAAAAATTTAGTGGATTCCTCTTAAATCAGACACAGCATCAGTCACTCAAATTCCTGTGACTGTTCAAAAGTCAGTTCAAATGTGTTATCCGTGCTACAACTTTGGGATAATTTACCCGTCTTGGATGCAGTACTGCAATAAAAATAGCTATTAGGCTTCTGGACTGTGATGCCCAGTCATCATTCTCAAAAAAAAAAAAACCCAACCCCAAAACAACAACTGACTTTTTCAAATTATATAGAAATTGTAATTCTGTTCCACAACAATAGATTTGGGAAACTCGCAAGTCATTTCTTCTCTGCACAGGGACAGTAAGGCCTGCTTCCTCTGGCTAGAACCAGCTTTGGATTTTCTTCGGGAGGGAAGGAAAGGAGGCTGTGCATAAGAACAGCCAGAAATACTAGTCTCTCTCCTCTAAATATATTTAGACTGAGAACCATTCCATGGAGGGCAGGAGAAAGGAATGGAAAACTTTACTTCCACAAAGTTGTTAATGGTGGAGCCATTCGTTTCCACAGTGTTTAACTTCCTTAGTTTTTAGAAACATTCAGGAATTTCCATTGAGAGCACGGAATAAAATCAAACCCAAAGACAGCTGCCTGTAAGACAATCTTTCAATAAAAACATTCCATTTAAGAAAACAGAAAGGAGCTAAGTATTCAGACCAAAATAGAAAATTAATTTCCCTATTCTAAATAACTATAGGCGTGTTTTTCCAAGCTTGGAATAACTCAAGTCAGGCGAGCTGCTAATTGGCCTGATTTTTTTCAGAGCTGCTGGCAGGTCAGAATGTCTGAAAAACCAGACCCTACTTATGTATATAAATACAGCTTTAGTTGCCTGGGAACACAAAGGTGAAAGATCATCCTCAAATAGCACTTACTCTATATATATACATAAGACACACGCAACTGCTACAAAGCTGCAGCATACCTGTCTTGCAGCAGCCACTACTTGCTGTTCATAGATGTCCAGGTTTCGGCCCATGAGTTCCAGCGCAGCTTGTCGATCAACCAGGGCTGTCGGGTTAGGACTCAGTATGGACTCATGTTCATACACGGCAGCAACATAATGCCCCTCCCTCTTAACTCTTCCTGAGACAACTTGATAGCAACAAAAGCAGATGGACAGCTTCCAGCACAGATCCACCATAGTGTATGCCATAAATCTAGAGGACAAAAACCCAAACCGGTGGGGTGGGGGTAGCTTGAGCAACAAATAGCAACAGAAATTTAAATTTACGATTAAATACAAACTGTAACTGAGACTCTCAGCAGTGTTTGAACTGAGTGTGTTGTTTTTACATTTCTGAATGACTACGTGCATATCGTTTCTAAACCTTAAATCTATCTACTTTGGTGCTTTAAATAACTGTGTCCTGTTTAAAGGCGTTTTTGCTTCATATATAGTTCTACTGATCTCCTTGCTCTGTCTCCCTTTCCAATTAACTTTCTCATTCATTTATAGATCTTTCACAGCATATATCAAAACGTCTTTGGGAAAAGTCAAAAGCAGCTCACAGATTTGCAGTTTCTCCCCCATTTGGTGATGGAGCATGTATTTAAAAGTAGTGCTTCCTAAAATTATTTGGACGCAATATTTAGTAGTCAAGTAGTGATATAACCTGTTTTATCAATACTGAAACAAACAATTGCCAAAAGAATTACACTAGATACTACTTCTGCATTTATCTGTCTATCATGAAAATGCCTCTCCTGATGGATTATGGATTACTCAATTCCAACTCCACCTATGCAATAAATAGACTAATTTGTCTCATACAGTGCAGCTTTTTTCAACATTTATAAAAATGTTGAGTGCATTTCAGATCTGCATTCCTCCTACAAAATCCAGTTAGGTAAGGTTTAAATGCTTTCAATGCTAACAATAAAGCAAAAATCCATATCCATTCCATGCGGAAAATTTGCATGACTGAGCTTTTTTTAGAAAGAAATGAAAAATTAGTGAGTCCAGAAGGCTGGGGTACTCTCTCCCACATGGGTCTTCTCTCCCACATGTAGCCTTCTGACTTCCCAAGTTGGGAAAATACTTATACAGAACAAGGACTGACTGACACAGTCAACGGCGGTGCAACACTTAAGAAATACTATAGAAATGCCATGTTATTCTCATAATATGAGAATCCTGTATTTGTCACTACAGTGTTATTAGTATCAGTAAGGAATTATATCTTGAATATAAAGTTGTAAGAGCATGCAGGAGAGATGCACTGATGCTATATATTGATGGCCCACAAGTCTTCAAGTTTAGTTACTGACTTTTTAATTGTATTTGCTCTTTGGTAATTCATATTCAAGAAAAAATATGTTCCAAAACACTCTCAGTGCTTTTCAATCATTGTGATCCACAACTCCCTGAATTCTTCCAAAGCAAATACAGGCTCCGAAAGATGCACGAAGAGCCTTCTCGAGTTCTCATTAGGAGTTCAACAGGAAAAGGGGTTCAATTTTAAACTAATCCCACTTTTATTTTTTATTCATGTTATATTACCTGTAGTTTTCTACCTAAAAGAAAAAGTCTGCAACAAGTTAACTTAAAGTATCTCTTTTCTTAAATTCTGGAATGAAAAGCAGCTAATAAGCAATCCTCACTACTGTTGGTCTGTTTTTTTTTTGTCTAATCACCAACCGATTTAGTATCTAACAATCAACAAATTGAAGCATTTAGTAAGTAACACCTTAGTTTAAGGCACTTGTTTACTTCTGTGAGCTCTACGCACTATTTGCAACTGGTTTGATAGCAATACAATCCTGTGTAGGACAGGAAAATCATAACCTTAGTGCCTACAGCAGGCACAAGACTTGTTTTCTCAACCAGAAAGTTTTAATCTGTAATAACACTTGTAAGGGTCCAGGAGTAATTTAACTATTAGATGCTGCTAAGATCAACTACATATTCATATTTTCTTGAGCTTTCATTTGCGAACATGTCCATACATACGTGCCCTGAACAGTAAACTTAAGTTACCTAAAGCACAATAAAAACAGAATAAAGCCCTGGTATCTCCGTAAAGATACTCCATTTATATAAACAGTTCTGAGAAGTGATGTACAATAAGCTACCCTTCCTATTCTGCATCTTGAGGAAAACACTCAGTACTTATTGGGGGGGTGATTTGGCAATGCACATCAAGAATAGAGGATCCTATTTTGTCCTGTGCAGCTCGGCTTTGCAAATGAAATACCAAGGTACACGTGAAGATATAAAGCAGTAGCAGGGGAGAGGGAGAGGAGAGGTGGGAAGCCTCTCACCAGTTAAGGAAGCCACTGAAAATAAACACACAGTGTTGCACTTCACTGACAAAAGTATCTTTTCTATTTCTGTCATCCCTTCAGAGCCAAAACGCCTATTTAGGACAGGAATGGGTTCTAGTCAGCCGTTCCTCAACAAAGTTGTCAACTAAGATGTAATTAGAATTCATCATTATTAGTGATGGAAAAAGTTGGAGAGTTTCAGATCACAGGACAGAATTGCTATGCATTAGAAAGATAGCCTTTTTGCCTTCTAAGCCAAACAAAATTAACAGGTAATGGGGTTCTATAAAATGTTGTATTTTACAGACATGCTTGGTGAATTCTCATTTTTCTGCCATGATTTACTTTCTGGTGGTCAGAAACAAAGTACTAAGCTGAATCCCTTCCTCATTGAGATACACAAGAGGTTTAGCACTGAACATCCAACTACACAATCTCATCTGGCTGAACATGGGCCAACTAAAATGATAACTAAAATAATTCCTCAGAGTCCTTATCCTTGGTTGTGATTACTACTAGTCCCACAGACAATGGCTGAGCAATTATGTGAGTGCCCTCTAATGTCTTTCCCCTATTTGACAGCTTAAACAACAGAACCATACTATCTAATGGATTGCTTCTAACAAGGAGAGCTGTGACAAGCTCCAAGGCTGGGCTTGGGGACAGTAACCTTTCCAGCCAAAATAAGGACACCATCAGGGTTTACTCAGCCCTTAGGCTGTAAGACTCCAAATAAGTCTCAGCCACATTCTGTTTTGGTTTTGGATTGTTTGTTCGGGTTTTTTTCCCTAAGGGAAAGTGCTACACTATTTAATAAATCCTTTCCTTGAAGAGAAATTAATTTTTTTAAGGTCTACAGAGCTGTCATCTCACCTGAGCCACAACTTTAAAAGAAATTTTCATGAACTGCAATGCTTTATAATTTCACCTCTTTTTCTGACCCTTTCCTGTGACTTATATGGTCTTTTGCCTGGCAGGTACACTTCAGTAGGATCATCTCACCCATATGTAACTATTTCATAGCAGTGTAACTGTCAGGCAGTCACAGTATTCTAGTTAGAGTTCTATACAAAAGGTAAAAAGACTAGTGTTTAAGTTTGGATGCTGATTCAGACAGGTTTTTCCCTCACAGTGCAGACTGTTTTCCTATTCAGTTTTTCAGAACCATCTAATCTCAATACATTGTGAAGTAAAGCATCCAGTCACTCACTTTTCAACATCTTTGGAAACTCTCACCATATATAGATGTATACACAGAGAAAGGCAATACATACCCTGCTTCTTAGAACTTTTATACTCAGAAGAATCCAACAGACTGTAAAAAACAGCAGCAGCACAGCACTAGTCTGGGTCCTCTTACGTGATTAATAGCAAATGCCTGTTAAGCTATAGTAACATAAACACTAATAATTACTAGGCAAAATATCAGGTTTGTGATGAAAAAATAAGTAAAACTCTTTTTCACATTGAGTGACATCCGTGAATTGTGATGTTGCTGCCACTGTAATATATAGACTACATAACACAACAGACCCTACAGAGATGTAAAAATACAGTGATATTCAAGTTTCTTCCACTGATCCCTCCTGTGTACTGCTTTTATATGCTGCACTATATTTTAATACAGTACTTTACTACATAGGTTTTAGGAAGTTTTTTTTTTTAGCAATGCAATCATAGCTCAATCAAAACAAGTTTCTTGCATTTCCTTCTCTGAAAAATGTTTATTCTGTATGCAGTGTATTATATAACCTTCCTCTAGTTTCCAGGCTTTTATCCAGAGGTGCAATTGATTTTTAAAGAATGTTTCCCATTCTAACGTTTTACAAAATGTATACACGTCGCAGGATTCCTGAAATATGCTTTGTCTCATAATTAAAAGATCTATGTTATCTAAGTTATTGACAGAGTGAGGATGAATTGAATGCTGCCATTATTAGCGGTTCGGCTGGAACAACTCAAGATGGCAGCACAACCGACAAGCCAGAGGGTGGGGCACAGCGTACTGTCAACTGTGTCACTTCTTGGGACAGGTGCAAGCTTGGCGTGGCCAGGATGGGCAGAGCCAGGTAAAATGGTGGTGCACCATCCTTTGGCGAGGATTTTGGAGAAGCGCCTCACACCATGCTCACTCCTCCTCATGAATGCTAGCATCGGGTACCTTCATCTAAAACTACCCTGGACTTTGCCCCACTCTGTGGTAGCAACCTCTGACCATCTCCACAAAGCCTGCGTGTTACACCGTGGAGGCAGCCACCCCAGTTAGAAACACGGTTTCGCCCTGCAGCTCCCACAGGCCTTCGAGGTCGCGCTGCCACACGCCAAGCGCGGCCTTAGGGGAGCGTGGGCCGCGTGGGGAACCCAACCACGCGCTCCTGCCTCCCCTGGCTTGAGGCCGATCGCTCGGCTCCCCGCATTAGCCGGGCAGGCCCGTACACCTCCCTCCCCACGTCTCGTCCCCCGCCCCAACCGCTCACAGCCACGCGCCGCCCCGGCCGTTGGCGCCGCCACTTAACGACCAGGCCGCACGCGCCACCGCGCCGCGAGCCTCACGCTGCGCCGCCTCACGCTCGTGCTCCCGCCCCCTGGCGGCTGCTCGGCGATCGGCACGGCCACGGGCCTACGAATGCGTGGGGGCGGACGGAAGGCAAGGCGCCTCCCGGCCTCTGATTGGGTGCCCGCTCTAGCCAATAGGAGGCTTCTCCGAGCCTGCCAACGGGGTCAGAGGTGGACACCCGCGGCCATCGGGCCCACCCCCTCTCCTGTCTCATTGGCCGGGCGGCATGCCAGTCAGCTGCACCCGACCTTTGGCCCGGGGGTCCTGTTCTGTCCGCTTCCTCTGTGGGCGGCCTCGGCCTTTGCTGGGCCGGGCGGTAGCGGGAATGGCCTCCGGGAGCGGTGCGGAGGGGGAGGCTCTCAGCGGGGCCCAGCTCATCGCTGAGTCCCTCAAGGCTCAAGTAAGAGCGCGTGGGCGGGGGGCACCGGCGAGCAGCTTCCCTACGGCGAGCGGGCGGGGGCAGTTCCCGCGGCGCGGGGGGCGGCCGGTCCGGCCCCGGGCCACGGGTGCCCGCGGGGCTGGAGAGAAGCGAGCGTGCGCGGCCGGACTCACCCTGGGCGCAGCTGCCGTTGTCCCGGGGGCGGGCACAGCGGGCGAGGAGGGCTGGCCCTGTGGGAAGGAGGGAGGTGCCGCTGCAGCAGCCCAGGGAGCGGGCTTGGGCCTGGCCCCCGGCCCCGCCAGCTCCCTGTGCCGCCGTGGGCAGGCGTGAGGTGGTGACCCCTCTGCGGCTTCCCCCAGTCCTTTACTTATTTCTTTCTTTTTACGAGCTTGCACTTTCCCAGAGCTCGCCTGATACCTCCACTACCGTCAAGCACTACCGGCTGCCATCTGCAGCTCTGCCTATGGCAGCTCCACCTCTACAATTATCAAATCTCTGTGCTGTCTCTAAACTTGAGACAGTGCTGAACTGACACCAGTCTTAAGACTTTCCCTTTGGTCTGTGATACGCAAAAAAGTAGTTCAGTTTTAATAAAAATAAGCATAGTCTTTTCATCTGTAAGCTTCTTGGGTGTGGTACCATCCCAGTTGTTTTCTGTGGCCTTTTTTCTGGTAATTCTCTGTGAAAGCATAAGAACAGGTAACGATAGGAGGAATTTTCAGAACAGTCAAAGTTCTGAAATACTGAAACAGGAAGATGATATAGCAGAGATGTCCCAAGCACAAAGTAGTCAGTTAAAAAAGCTAAACGTGCATTGCCTGAGAAGTTGAGCTGAACAGTTGTGGAAGCACTGGATTTTGGAGGCCTACAAGCAGTGGAACAACTACAGAGGACTGAGCTGCAAATGCCAGCTGGCATTGTATACGTTCCCACAGTGGCCTGTGAACTTTTATGTAAATATATACGTTGTTATGATTTACTTTTAGGCTGCCTGTGTAGTTAGTATGACTGTGTTTCACATCTTTATTAAAGCTATCTTTTGGAAACAATTCTGATTTCTTCTAACGCTTTTCTTTTTAGAATATTGAATACATGTTTGGCATTGTTGGTATTCCAGTCACTGAAATTGCAATTGCAGCCCAAGCAGTTGGAATAAAATATGTAGGAATGAGAAACGAACAAGCTGTAAGTATATATCTATAGTAGGACCAGTTCTTTCTTTTAACTGTTTTACAGTGGAATGAAATTTAATATACCTTTTCTTACCAGGAAGAATGTGGTCTCTGCACGTGCTTTTAAAGAACCTGTAGAGAGAAGCATTTATTGTCATTCTAGAGTAAGGGATAGCATTGGTGGATTGTGTTGGGTGTTTCTTTCCCCCCACTTCCATTTTTAAGTGCTCCTTCCTTTTCTCATAAGGAAATTGCAGCTTTTTTTTTCATTTTTAGATGCCTTTCTCCAATAAGGGACAGAAGATAGGATGAAAATAGGGACAAAAAGAATTTGAAGAAAGCATTGTACTGCAGAAAGAAAAAATGATCAATTTTGCCTCCTTCAAGGCATATATTGTCAGATTCTGTCTGCCTCTTTTTGAGGAGGCTCATCCAGGTTTTTTGTTTTTCTGTAGCTTTCTGTAGAGTTTCCAAGATACTTCTCCCTTAAATTTTTCTACTGTTGTTTTCTTTTGCTGATGTCCTCCCTTCCAAATTAGGACAATATTATCATTCTCTCTCTAATTGGTAGTATTTTATTTCCTTTTTCAGAGCTTTCTTAGCCACTTCTTTCCTTTTTGCTTAGAAGGACATTTTACTTAGGGGTTATTACCTACCTAAAAAGGTAGATTTTTCCTTGTCTCTGTTCTGTTATTGCAGTGCCCAAAGATGAAAGTTCTCCTGGTGATAAACTTATCCTGACTATTTTCAATAATTGTAGTATCTTCCTTAAGTGTGTTTTAAGAGCTCACCAAACGGCAAACCATAGAAAGTTATAATGCTTCTGAATGCTCAAAATTAAGCATGAACGTACACTTAGTCTTAATTGTATATATCTCAGCTTCATTGTCTAGGTATCAGAAATTAGATTCAAGCTCATTAGCATTTTGATGTTATGCCACTAGTTCTCGATTTGTTTGGTTTTCCCCATTAGTAACTCCTTAAGCATTCAGTGGTGTCTTAGGTGGTCTGAGATTGAATATAATAACCTCAGGCTTACACCTCAATTTCAAGAATTGCTACACAAGCTGACTCTATATTGGACTGCTAGCAAATGGACCACCAGCTTTCCATACTCATAGTTGCTCTACCACATTTGTCAATTTTCCATCGCTGATACCAACAAATAAATAAATTGTTTGATTATTATCTTATCAGGAGATTTTTCTTGTGTTTTAACTCGTTTGTGGATCCTGTCTCTCTATGTACACTATTAATTAGAATTTTACCACTTTAACAAGGAACTCCTTTTAATATTCTGGACCTGCACAGTATTCAGGTGCCCATATTTTGCAGCAGGGTTCTTTTTTCCACCATGAAGTTCATAGCCTGTGTGGATTGTCCCGGATGTCACTAAAGTATTATAATAGTAGTTCTCCTAAATCAAGTGGTCACGAGCTGTATCTTTTTGCTGTCTGATCCTTACATCTTTATGTTGGAATGTGAGAACTTAGAGGAATGCGTATCTCTACAGAAAATCTGTAACGTGAGAGAGGCAAATGTATACAAATATGTTTAAAAGGTGTATTAGAGTCCTTTGAAGGACTGGGAATTCAACAGAGTCTTTACGTGCCTGTAGGCTATTTAGCAACTATTCTAGTTTTAGCTTTGGTTATTAACATGATTAAAATTAATTTCCTCCTGTGTCTTTAATTAACAGAGAAGATTACTTTGCACAGCCAAATGAGATGCTGTCCTATTTTTCACTCTTTACTAGACTCTTTTCTGTTAGAGTGAAGAAAACAAGAAACCTTCTACTGTGTAAACGGTGAGATACTTTTGCTTAGGGGAATAACAATAACCTGAAGACTTGTTTTAACATCAAAATGTCAGGGTTTCTCCTCTTTGGGGAGTGGAAAAGGATGAACAAACATATATCTTGTAGTGGGTTTTGTTTTGTTCCTTGTCCTCAGTGAAGACATGGAGTAACTGCTTGACAGAGGAGAGGGTAAAAGATTATACATGGTATCTTCAAGATACGCGTAATATTTACACATGTCATAGTTTTAATTGTCTAAGTTTATTAGTTGTGTGGTCTGGCTGTGGAGGATGTGTGTACAGCTGCTTCCTTTATTGCTGAAGGCAGCCATATATGACCTGAGATATATGGAAAACAAAGTTTTTTTTTTTCCAGGGGTTGAGTTTCTGCCTCATTTCTGGGCCAGATGTAGTAAAAGCCCATAAAACTGCAGAATAAACTGTTTGACTAGAAAGACCAGGTTAAAGCATGAAGTTAAAAGCTAAGTAGTACTACCAATATCCAGTAGCTAATCTCCTGTGTCCTGTAACATGGCATAAGTTTGCTAGAAGCAGTTTAACCCATGTCCCTTATGCCCCTTGAACATTGAATAGTAGTGGTGCAACTTGATATGGGCGTGTGTTTTGTCTATCTGTCCCTGGGTAATTAGAGATTGCTGTGATTGTTTGTAAGGCTGATAACCCAGGTCAGTTTCAAACTTCAAACAAAAACCTTTACTAGATTGTTATTCATTAACAACACACATTGCTAATGTTTAGTTCTCAATCTTTCATAATAATTAACACTACATATTTAAAACAGTCTCTTCTTGAGAATCATATCTTAAGTTAGTCATGAGTATATAATATGCTGGAGCTGGTGCAGCATAGTTAGCACAGGTGGTGCTAACTGTCAAAGGAATTGGACTCAAGAACCCTTCAATAAGGGCAGCTGGAACCAAAGTGGACATCTTTTTTTTCTCCACCCCTTAGATTTAAGATCTCTTTTTATAAGATGTTTTGGTCTCTGAACAGATTTTACCCCTTTGCCTCCATGCCTGGAGTATGGTCTCTGCGGTGCTGGATGGGTGTTACTTTCCCAGGCCAAGACAGGTGCCTTATCCTGTTGCATATCTGTAAGTTGGGTTTTTTTTCCTCCCTTGCTTAGCCATTGCTGCTTTTTCTAAAGCAAAAGCAGTGTCTTACCAGCTCTCAAAGTTACATTTTTTCAGTGACCAATAATTGGCCGTCAGCAAGTTGCTTGTTATTCTGGGACTGCTGCTTTAAACCTGTCTCCACATTTTCAAGGCCTACACTTTAAGTTGTATGCCATAACAAAAGGCATTATGTACCAAGCTCAAGTTCATACAGCAAGTTCTTGTAACAAGTTGATCACAAGCCTTACAGGAACATTTAGCATTAGGTACAGTCAATGTAAGGGCTTCAGGGCTGCTCCGAGGCATGGCAGTACTATTTTAACTGGGCCACTGAGTACAAAAATGCTTAACCATTGTTTACTAGCTATGTTGTATTAGTTTGCTTATGTTTTGAGTTGAAGACAGACTAATTTAATTAAACCCCGCTTAATGTCCTTCTACTTGGATGGGAGCAACAGGCCTCTGTTTTGGCTACAGTTCCAACGCAGCTCTCAGGTGGTTGCAAACGATGTGTTCAGTGCCTGCATCTGGACCTCCTATGTTTCTTCCTAGCATTGATTGAGGGTTTGGTGGTCACTGGCATTTTGTATGCCTACGTCTTTCTTGCCTGTCTGAGGAAAATAAGGATCTGGTTTCAACTGATCAACTGTGTTGTGACCATAACAGATAATATAAGTGCCACTGCTTATATTTTAGTGGTGGGGGTGCAAGGTTCATAAGTAAAATAGGTTTTCTTTCTTACTGTTCGCACACACACACAAAAATCTTTTAAGTATACTTTTAAAATTATTTTTGATCCCCTCTCCTCTAAATACAGATAGATTTAGTCACGTTGCTTCCTTGCACAATGAAGCAGGAAGAGTTTTAATGGCAATGACTGTACATGAACCCAAATTCTATGTGCTGCTTTGTTTTGCCACTGAGTTCTAAAAAAATTATTGCCATGGAAACTCCACACCGTGCTTTGAGCTCCATTAACAAGATTTTTTAGTAACACCTACTCCAAATATTTCTAAAACTTTGCACACAGATGTGTCATCAAATTGTTATCTAATTCTTGAATATTAGTGACATTTATCTTCTCCATGTCAGATGCTTATGAAAAGTAGAAAGAGATTTTTTCTTGTCAACGTACTTTTTTGTCAACAGTTCCCTATGCTAATGCTGCAAAGAAAGTAAGGGCAGCTTGTTATTTCCCTACTGAGCCCCACGTTTTTCTCAAACAGTTGGTCTGTATCTGTAGGAGCATGAGGATATTAAAGACAGTTTCTCTCTCGTCTAAAAGCTTATAATAAGTCTGTGTTTTCACTCATTTAAACTGATATTGCTAACATGCTGTGTTACCTAGAATTATTCGTAGGTTTCAGGAAAATGTTTAGTAGCTTTGTAAACTTTTAGAAGGAGCTTTTGTGTTACTTATTCTTCTTACCACAATAGTACTCAAATAAAACTAAGAAACAAAATCCCAACTCTATTTCAAAATGAAAGAGGCAGGCTATAAGGCCAGGAACTTACTTTACTTTTTTTTCTGCAGAATTCCTTTTTCCGTTAGGTGTTAGAACTTGATGAATTCAAGACAAAAGCATGAGAATATGAGAGAGGGAGTTGGCAACATCACATGTGTGAATCCTTTGGAGTTCTCAGGTCACACATAAGCTTCTGTTTCTACATGATCTTATATTGTCTTGTTACCAGGTGAACTTTATATCTGAATGTTTAATATTACTACTGGAATAGCATAAGAACATATTCTGTAATAATACTGATGCTAAGCTATGTTAACAGTTGTTGTAGGCATTACTTTTCTGAAAATTATTCAAAATGCAATTTTTCTTTAAAATGTCAAAGTAGTTAAAGCTAAGTGTGATATCAGAAATGGAGCGAGAAGTACAGCAGCTCAGCTTGTAAAGACAGTCCCTGATCCTCTAATGAATCTCTTCAGAGTGTGATTTCAACCTTTTGCTTAATTTCTGAAATATGATGAGTCATCCCAGTAATCACTGGATTTCTGTTCATTGCCTTTTTCTTGTAAATCCCTCTTCTATGTTAGTCTAGAAGGCAGAAGTTTATTGTGCTGTTCTGTTCATTTTGCTTCCTTGGGTATGGGGTTTTTCTTTTATGTTGTCATTTTCTCGTTTTTCAAATCATAAATATTCCCAGTGTAATATCCTGGAACAACAGAAGCCTGAAATGTGGAGACAAGTTTTCAGGTTTTTCACATACGCCTTCATGAACACACCTTGTATTGGGGAGGGTGAAGACATACTTCTACTTATATTTAAGCTCTAATGATCAGGGCAAAATCTGTATCTGCTTATTTTCAGTGTTTTTCTTGAAAGTTTTGTACAAGATATCACAAAATGTGTATATAATAACAACTGTATTATTAACTGCAATATTTTCAACAGGCTTGTTATGCTGCATCTGCTGTTGGATATTTGACTGGCAGGTACTTTTTGTACTTATTAATATTTATAATAATATAATATTAACTGTATCAGACAACAGTTAAAAGGTAGGAATGTTTTTCTATTTTGGAGCTGGGTGTTTTTAGCGTGTGCAGATGTAGGGCAGTTAAAATGAAACATGAATTTTAAAAGAACTGTCAATAACAGTTATCAATATTTCTTTTGCTATGATTCACAGAAGGAACAAGGAGGTGCTTAAGCTCATATAATATTGCCCATCATATAACTTTATTTTTTCTCTTTTAGTTTCTGAATAGTAGTTTAATTCCATTGGTATGAGGGGCAGAAATCACACCACCATTGTTTGTTACAACTTGGTGGACCTGCTATACCTTAATCTCATCACCTGGGTGTATTATTCAGCAAATACCCTATCAATACAGAGACTGATCGTGTGCCTTCCAGTCTCCCCTGTGCTGCTTCTGACATGAAGTACTCGCTTTCCCTCTTTCCTACTGCATTTTGCTCTTAATGTTGTTGGGAAGTGGTCTGTGGCCTGTGACTTGTGAGATGTGCTTCTCGAGTATCCTATGGATCCTTTCCTAAAGTAAACATCTGGTGTCTGCTTGCTCACAATGGCAGACCTGATGATGCAGGTGATCATTCCTTATTCTGTCTGCAAGCATGACACCTGTGTTATACAGTTTTGTAGTTTTTCTTCCTTTGAATAATCCTCTGGAAGTAAGATTTTTTTTTTTTCTGGTACGTAGAGTCTGTAAAGCTACTAAAGAATGCACAGTAGTTAAGAATTGTCATTTTTATCTCATCACCTGGAATAACAAGTGCCTCAGCCTGAATTAGACTATAATAAAATTTTTCTTGAATCAGATGCACTTCTTCCTTTGTGAGCTTTCTTCCTTCATATCTAGTGCTAAAGTGGAGTTGAGAAAACTACAAACATAAGTGGCTTACCAAATTCCATATAAATGCTAGATGATGGAGTAAATGCAATAAAAGAAGTAAGGAGCTGCGTTAGGATGAGCCTGCATATGTTTCAGACCTCTGTGTGGGTGGCACTTAACAACTGTTCACTTGCTTTTTCAATTGGGTTGATAGAGCTAAATGATTTCTGATTCCCATGTCTCTCTTTAGACCTTCATGCAAAGCCCTTTGCCGTTCATGCATTTTGATCACATGAATAAGACTTTAGTAAGATGCTGAAATATAAAATACTAATTTTTGGTGATTAATTCAGTGTTCCCTGTGCTCACTTTCCTTTTCTTTCTATCTCCTTTTTATGTTTGTTTTTCTGTAGACCTGGAGTATGTCTTGTAGTGTCCGGTCCAGGTTTTTTACATGCTCTTGGTGGGATGGCAAATGCAACCCTGAACTGCTGGTAATTTAACTACAGTTTCCCTCTAAAATTGTAACAATTGTTTGCTGTTATTTGTTGCAGATGTTGAGCTCTGCAGTATTTAGTATAGGATTTTTTTCTTTCTTGTGGGTAATGAGAAGGAAGTTCTTCATTTATCAACCTTAAAAGTAATTTAGTTGCATTTTTTGTCTTCTCATGGATAAAATTCTCCTTTTTGTCCTACCCCAGTATGCATATATTGGAAAATCTATCAGTATACCTGATTGTGTGGATACATTTGAAAATGAAGTCGATATTCAGCCTGTAATGCTTTATTGATTGTGGAGAGTCTTACAGGGTTTTTCTAAATTTAGATCCACATTGCCTTTGAATTACTGTATTTTATACGTGAACAAACTGACAACTGCATTGTTAAAATCCATATTTGCTCCCCACGCAGACATTTAGAGCAGTAATTAAGTATTGAATTAAATGATGTACAGAGCGATAGCATTTACACCCATGGGCCTTCACTGAGACACAGCAACTTTAGCTGGTCTGCCACTGAAAGCTGTTCAGAAAGCTGTATGAGGTATTTTGGGTAGAAGTTCTGGTAATACTAAGCACACGTGATCTGGAGCATTGGATTAGCAGTGGCTGATAGACAAGGGAAGGTTGATAATGGGAACACTAACATATCAAGTCTCTGACACTTTGAAAAAAGGCCTCTAGTGTTCAAATTGTTTTTTAAAAAATGAGTTACTGACTAAAGTTTTGTGGTCCCTATGTGACCTTAGATTAAAAAAAAAAGGATCATTTGAAAACCTTGCTTTTGAACAGTCATGGATTTGGTTATAAGAAAGAAGCATTCATGGGTCTTGGTTATGGATTTGCAGGAGACATTTCTGTTTTCTCACAAACTGAGTTTTGTCTGAGATAAGCTCTGTTTACCTGACTTGATCTTGCATAAACCTGTACTCTTGGCAAAAGGTGAAGGGAATGACTTACCTAATTTGGTAGAATATATGACAATATAATAATAAGACTGGTTTTCACTGATCAAACAACAGTGTTTGGCCAGTGATTTTTTTTCCGTTGGTCACATCAGGCTTGCCTTTTGCCTACCGTGTGCCAAAAGGAGAGAAGGAAGCATTCAGAAACCCTAAATTTAGCCTAATGAAACTGATTTTCCTTGGCTCCTGCTTTAGTAGGCACCTCCATTGAGTGTCTGAGAATCCCAGACATGCTTTTGCACTTACTTTTGGCTGGCACTACCGTTGTAAGAAAGGGTGCTGTGCTTTGGAGAGGAAGACTAGGGATTTTTCCTGTTGAGTTAACTGATTAAGCTTTCTGGCCTGTTTCACTAGGGCAGTAATGCTTGTGCGGGCACTGCAAGGAGTGTCGCAAGGGAAGAGCAGGAGTAGCCCAAGCAAAGGGAAGGAGAGGAAAATGCAATACACATTGAGGCGTTTGGTTACACTGCTGTAATGCAGTCTGCCACAAAAAAGGACATAAGCCCATATCATCTCCAGACCTTTCTCCTGGCCATGTACTCCTGCTTCTTGCCCTCTTGACAGCTCTGGCACTTGTCTGCCCCAACAATCACATTCAGTTCATTATTCTGTCAAAAAGACAACCTAGCGAAAATAAGTAAATAATATCATGTTAGGTAAGTGATCTAAATCGGCTCAGTCTGCAGTCAGGCAAGCATCAGGCACCTAGGCAAGGGAGAGAGTGGATTACGCAGCTGGGAGCAGAAGTTGGAGAGGTCTTCCCTTTTCTGTGGCAACAAGGTGTTAAGTCTTCCGCTCTATATCATCCCCTGCAATGAAGTGGCATGAGGAGACCGATTTATAGGGCAAGGTTAGCCCTCATTGGTGTCTCCCAGGTGTCATGCGATTCCATGGCATTACACCTGGCGATGTTAACATGCTACAATGGCATAGCAAGCTAATGGTTGAACTGGCCCTGCTGGTTCTGACTTTGAATAACTCAGACTAAGTGATAGTCCTTAAAGCTCGGTCTCAGTTGTCCTCCTTGAGCCTGGAGACCTGTTCTTCTGATTCTGCTCTGTTTCAGTCTCTTCCAGGTGAAAGAAACCTCTTCTGTATCCACTTGAAAGAAATTCAAGCAGTCTGAAAGCACAATTTGCTAGCAATTGTGCTTTTAGATTGTATTGCTTGAGCACAGGTTGGCTAAGTAGAAGAGCCTTTGTTTTACACTGGAAGCTTCTCACAGTGAGCTCTTGGATGTGTAAATCTAGCCAACTAGGTAGCTAATTAGGCCTTGGTAAACTGCATTTCCGAGGGTAAAACCTGTTGTTATTTCATATTACCTGCAGTACTGCCACCTTTTCTCCTGCCTCATTCTGAGCAAAAGTTTTCGTATCTCAGTTTGGCTGTGAGAATAGGCTCCAAAGAAGAATTTGCGATAGTTTTAAGATTTCAGTGTACAGTAGCATGGTGAAATACCATGCTCTTTACGTGATGTTGCAGTTGAAATTGTTTTCAGTTTACTAAAATTCTTCTCCTGCAGGTACATAATGCTTGCTATTCTTATTAATTTAATTGTGGTCAATATTTATTCCTGCCTCACTGTTGTTTTTGACTTAAACTACATGCAGTAATAAGCACAGCTCTTAAAATGTCTACATTATTGTGACAGTAGTACAGTATGATGATTTCATTGGAAGAAGAATTTCCTTCTGCTTACAATTAAGTAAACTTTCAAAGCAGAACCAAATCTTCTCAAGGTATAGCTGCTGGAGTTGGCTTGCTTAAGAGTAGAGCATTCTCTTTGTTATATTTCAGTATTGAGAAGTAGTAGTTTTGTTTATTGAAACATTTAAATAAATTTGAAAAAGGTAAGTGAAAGGAACACTGGGTTTGTTGCTGTGAAACAGACTGGCTTTATATGGATAGTCATAATCATTTTGCGGAGGGGAAAGAATCAGCAGAATAAAATATCTAGAGTATACATCAAATGGTTTTTCCATAAGGATTTTTCATAGAGGTACAATATAGCCTGAAGTTCTCATCTGACTGTGTCAGGGGATGAGAAAAGAGATTTTTGATTTGTGGCAGAAAAATGACCTGGTTATGAAGCTTGTATCTAGATACACATATCCCCAAATTTTATGGGTGATAAAATTTAGCATTATGCATTGAGCATGCTGTAAATGTTTCAGCTTAACACCTTGTATAGATAAATACAGTCTAAGGCAAGACAGTATCTGAAGAGAAATTGTTTAGGAGAAAAACCTAGAAAGCTATAGACCAAATACTTCAATTTTGTGTGGATGAATGAGCAGATTAATAAGACAGCTTTCTCTTAAGTCAGCGTTTGGCAATTTAAGGAGTTTGAGTTTGACCTACAAACTGAATAAAAGGCCAGTTTTCATTCACTGTAGGAGAATCATTTATTGTATTTTGTGGAAATTATAATAAAAGTGTTCCTATGGAATGTGTAACCCGTATTGTAAGCTAATGCTGCCTTTCTCACATAGCTATGAACTAATTTAAGAACAGGACCTCTTGTGGGCATGTTATATTTTTCTTCATCTCTTTGACCTTTGTTTTGGGGGATTTTGTTTTGGTGTTGTGGTGGGTTTGTTTTTTTTTTTTTTTTTAGTAAAAACTAAATGCAGGGAGAAAGGGAGAAGTGCTGTCAGCTACTCGGCTAATTTCTGCTGTGTTCCAAATTGTATACGAAGAAAATCTAATCTTTCTGAAAAAATTGTATCTTACTGTGTTTCTTAGTCCTAGTGTTAGTGCATGTTACAATGCTTCTTATGAACAATTATCTTAATACTTTTTAGATCAAGCAATACTTCTTAGCTTTTTAGACTAGCTGTTGTCATTCCTCTCAAACCATCTCGTCACCAATGTTACCAAACTTTAATGAAAATTGCTAGCCATATGACTTGGGTTTAGAATTTTTGTGCTAGGTGTGAATCGCTTAATACAGTCAGACTGTCCTAAAACTAGTGACCCAAAAGATGCTAGGAAGTCTGCCACCTGACATGCTGGTATTTAGAATCCACTCCTGTATAGTGCTGGTCACTTTCTATTCCTGTTGAGATCTGTGGATGCTTAAAGTGCACAGTATCCCAAGAGCAGTAGGATTTGACCATCAGGAGAGTTTACAGATGTGACAGAAGTTATAAAATATATATGTATGCTTAAGGTTGTTTTTTTTTGTTGTGTTTTATATACTTTTCTAGGCCTTTGATTGTTATTGGAGGCTCTTCGGACAGAAATCAGGAAACCATGGGAGCATTCCAAGAATTCCCACAGGTACACAGACATACAACTTTGTACAAAAAGATTTCAGTTAAATAATTGGTGGTGGTTTTTCATTAGTGTAAGAATAACAATCCCAAACACTAACATTTCCTATCAGGTCTTGTAATGCTGTTGATTTGCTCCATCTACTGGTTTAATATTGACACTGCGTAAATAAAGCAGGTTATTTGGAATGTCTTTGTCCACAGTCATGTTAGAATTCATGCTCTGTTTTAGGTTCTCAGCTTGTATAATTGCCTTTGTCTGTCTGTTCTGAGATGGAAGAAAGCCAAATAAGCTTTCCAGAAAAGAAGCACCACTTTCTGGAAAAAAATACCTAAGTGTTCAGTGGAATGAGTGGCTTTGACAGTTCCCACCAACTGCTTTTTTTTGTGGGAGTTTTCAACTTGTTGCTTTCCATTTGGCTATTTTTCCATTTTATTCATGCTGAAATGGGATGGAAATGAGAAAATTACTTTGATAAATCAATATCATGGTTATATGCTTTTATTCAGGTTGAAGCTGGTAGGCTGTACAACAAACTGTCTGTCCGCCCAAGCAGCCTAGAAGTTATTCCTGCTGTTATTGAAAAGGTATGAAAAAATACTAAATTAGCAACAGAACATTGAGTAACTGTCTCCTACTGTATAAGCTTCGAGGGTTTATTTTTTGTGTAGCTGTTACTGTAAATAGTTTGATCCTGCACATTAGGTGACGGTTGATTGAGTAAATTAACAACCAGGGAGGTTTTCCTTATGAACTGTGATATGGAACAGGTTAGAAATAAATTCTGGTCCAGTCTGATGCTTATTGATCTCTGCAGCATTTTTTGTTAGCTTCAGTCGGAGCTGGAAAGATTTTTATGAAATAAATGCGTTTAGGGAGAGGTGCAAGAACTAGAAATGCAATACCATGAACTTCAGCTCTTTTACCACTCTTATTATGTGAAGATGTGGAGGGATGAGGGTGGAGATGGTTGGTTTGGGGGTTGGTTATTGGTTTGATGAGTTTTTTGAGAGAGCGAGAGAAAACACATCCTTATCTCAACGCTTCAGAAAGGGTTACAAAAGGCTCTTCCTCCTGCTGTAGCAATGCTTTAGCCATGTCAGCCTAAATTCTGCATACAATGATACTGTTTCCAGAAGTGCAAAGTCAGCAGAGCATCTACCTGTAATAGAACTGGAATCAAAAGTAATAGAAAATGGAGACATTTGTTGTCGTGATTTCCTCTGTTTGTGCTACTTTAAATAGAATTCAGCATGAAAGTTTAGTATTTCCAAATACAATAGTTGATAATGCAGTTGTCTCATTGTAAATTAAAGAATTTATGGTCCAATACTGTGCGTCTACTGAAAGGCTTCAGATGGTATATAGTAGAAAATGTGAATAGCTATCAAAACTTGAATTTATTGATACAAATCAATCCATGGGAGCTTTCCCTGTGATAGTTCAACAATATGAAACAGCACGTTCCTTCTCTGTCTGCTGAAGGGCTTTTTTTGGTTTTTACATATAAAGTTTTTAAAAATCCTTTCAAAAAGTAGTTAAAACTGTGATTATCTGTTTTCTAGGCTGTAAGAACCAGCATATATGGTCGTCCGGGTTCCTGCTATATTGACATACCTGGGGATTTTGTGAATCTTCAGGTGAATAAGAGCTCTGTCAAGTGAGTAAAGATTATATTAATTGTTTTTCAAGTCACTGAATTAAAGAAATTTTAGTTTTAATTACTTTTGTATTTTCTTCTCTCAAACAAGAAGATGATAAACAAGAGGAAGAGGTTAAATAATTTGCCACAAGGCTGAAATGATACTGAAAATCCAAGCTCTAAGTGTAACATTGCATGGTAACATGTCATACAGATTATAGTTTGTAATGAAATCTGCAAAAAGGAGTGAATTAATATAATGGTAGTACAATGATGTCACATTGTAAATCTCTGGAACAATGCTACCTGTAAGATCAAAGAAACATGCAAGAAAAACTTCCAAGCCTGTTTTAAAAAAAGTATTCTGTTCTGATAAATGCGCTTAGTAACATGGTGTGCAGTAACTGCAGTTTTATGCTAAACAATAGGTTCTATCTTTCAACATTTCTAGTTTTGAATTTTTTTAAGAGCCTCTTTTGTTTTGCTTGTCTTCCAGGTATGTGGAATGCTGCTTGTCGCCTCCCGTTAGCACAGCTGAACACTCTTCCGTATCCGAAGCAGTGTCTGTGATTGCTCGTTCCAAGCAGCCTCTGCTAATCATTGGCAAAGGTAGCATGCTTTGAGCTGTACAAGTTTGGGACAAGAATGATAACCAAAGTGATTTCTTTTCCCCGTAATTATTAGCCATCTCTCTTTCACATTTTATTAGAACAAAAAAACCCCAAACAACCAAAAAAACCCAAACAAACTTCTTCAAAATTTGATGTTAAAATCTACTGTGTTTTTAGAATATCTTCATTCTGTTGCGTAACTGTTGTCTTTTTAATCTAGGTTAAGATAAAAGTCAATTGATAGAATACAAGTTTAAGTAGAAAAAACACAGATAACCATTGTCTTAAGCATAGAGCCAATACCAAGGGATCACTCTCAAAATTCCAAACAAATTCTGTCAGAATACAGAAATTATATTCTTTCTCTGATGCTCTGGCATATATAGCAAGAATCAGAGTAACCAAAGATCATTTTTCCATACGGACTTACTGAAAGCCTACCTGTGTGCAGACATAAAGCAACACAACAGGTGCTGCCATTATTGCTGTTTTACAGACTTCCCATTGTACTCTGCCAGTGTATTTCATTCCTGAAATAAAGGTGTCCCTAAAGATAGAGAATAATTATTCTCTGTGCTGGTTCACTTATTTTGTCGCTTCTTGTGGAATGTCAGTCACTGCAGTGGCATTTCTGTTGAAGATACAGGTCTGCTAGGAACAGAATTTGAAAAAAAAAACAACTTGTTTCACCCAGACTGTTTTCCTGCAGACCTGGGAACAATCTGTATCTTGGAGAGAGGTTCTGTTTTTAACCAGGGAGTGAAATGATTGAGATGAGGTGGACCTTATCATTGATTAGGTAGTGAAATAGTAGACAGAAAGCAGATCAGGAGAGGTTTTTTTCCTCTCTCTGGCTTGATACACATGAACAAAAGGGTGTTCTTTGAATGTGAGAAGGTAGAAAATTCAAATATGTAGATATGTGTTTTGTTGATGGTAACAATTGAGAAATACTGTGTTTTCTTCAAATCTACTTAACAAATGTATCTGGACTTTCTGCTATATGCTGTTGTTAGCAGAATTTTTGGAAGAAAATCAGAAGTTTATTCGTCAGGATTTAAAACTCATGGACTTAAGTCATTGCACAGGGACCAGTCAGTTATTCTAGATTGCCTGGGCAACTTTGATTCAGCAGACTTGTACTGAAGGTATTGTCATGGTAAACATATACACAAACACATGTCTTCACAAGGTCTTCCTTGAGCTTCTCTTTTTTTCATTAAAAACCTGTTTGGGCAGATTGTTATGGAGCATGTAATAGAACGGCATGCAAGGGGCAAGCAAAAAATGACATGACACAACACTAAGGTTATCTCCTGTTGCTGCTGCAGAAGTCTCTGCCCCATATACAGAACTTCACCCACCCAAAATTGTTGTTTTTAGATAAACAAAATATCATATTTTTCCCTGCCCTGCTTCACAGAAATAGTTAAATAGTTCAGCTGAAGTCTTAAAAAAAGCTTTTGTCAAAAATATGGGAAATTTGAACCCAAATATCTGTAGTTTGGCATCTTATGTTTTGAGTTGTCCAGAATGAAAAACAACAGGCAGCTTTAATAATGGGAAATAGTACTCTTTCTGCCACTAATGTAATCAGGTTAACTGAAATTCAAGTGAATACAGTAGGTTTCTGTAGTATTAAGCAGTGTCTTTCATTTCATTCAGGTGCTGCTTATTCACATGCTGAAAACAACATCAGAAAGTTGGTGGACCTTTGCGGACTGCCTTTTTTGCCTACACCAATGGCAAAAGGAGTAGTTCCTGATAACCATCCAAATTGTGTCGCTGCAGCAAGATCAACGTAAATATAAAGGCGGCTTCTAACACTAACATCTGAGAAACAACTAGGAATTGTGGTGGTCTACAGATGTCAGGGAAGACAAAATGCATACAACAAAAAAATTTCAACCATATTTTGCACCTCATTTTAGAGCACTGAAGATCTTGCTTGGAAAGACACAACAGATTTAGGTGGATCACTTTTGACAAAGCTTAGAATGCTGGCCAGGAAGATATTTATCTGACAGCTAATAATCTGTAACTGTGAAACCTATGGCAAGTAGATTTGTCAATGTTGTTAGTGTGTATTTGATAACATACAGTGAAATTGGTAAACAGTTTATGTTAAACATTTAACTTAGTGCACTAGGCAAACTACTAGCTTTTTATTTTAACACCATGAACAGAAGCTTAAGATGCACGCATTGCAGCTGAAGGTTTGGTATCTGCTGTTGCTGCATGGTGTTTGCAATACACCATCACTAAATTGCAGTTTATTTAAAAAGAAAAATAAGGTGTTTCAGACTACACTGTAGGACTATGCTTTAAGTAACTTATAAGAGCTCTTTTTTGGTGTTTGGCGTGAATGTGGACAAACTATTTAACAACCCTACTAGGTGTGAGTATGAACGGAGTCAGCTTGCAGATGGAGCATTTATATACGTTGAGATTAAAATATTGTCCGTTGTTGAGCATCTTAATTTTATCACTGTCAAGTGTGCTGTTAAAAAAAAAAAAGGAGAATAAAAGAATATAACAAATACTCTCCAACCAGCTGAAAGGTAAATTAACAGGAGTCTAAACTAAGAGATCCATAACAATCTTAATTTTGGCACCCACTGTTGCCATTATCACAGTAGTGAGTCTTTTGCTTTAATCTTAGCATAATTATAGTGTCTTGATAGTATCTTAGTGTTAATGATTCCTTTCCCAAACAGTGTGTATTAGGAAAACAGTAATTACTTTTCTTCTTGAGTTCCTAAACTCAGGGGTGGCTTGATGATTGGCTGTGCAAAAGGATACAGGGTTTTGGAGCTAAGCAAGCAGCTTAGGGGAAGGAAAGATTATACGTATATTCTGGGATTTGCTGTGGTGGTTAAGATTACTTCTGATTTTGAAAACACTATTAAATTTAATAATAATCCTTCCTTATCTGGTTCTCTTATTTCCCTTTATTAGGGCATTACAGCATGCTGATGTAATCATCTTGCTTGGTGCAAGGTTGAATTGGATTTTGCATTTTGGTCTTCCACCAAGGTTTCGACATGATGTAAAGGTTATTCAGGTAAGCAGGAAATTGATTATCACTTGAAGGAGGTCATCTAGGAAGTCATCTGTGTTCTAGCATTGCCTGGAGCAATTATTGTAAATTATTTCAGTAGTGTACTTCATGTGACAAATACTGCCCTATGGACAGTGCAGTACAGTGCATATAGTTGTGATAGTTCTCCAGAAACAGTTCTGATTTCTTTAATTGTTGGTTGTTTGGTATTTTTTAATACATCCTTGTTTTTTCTAAAAATGGTTACAGCATTGTTGCAGCTATCAGGGACTTGGTGCTGCTGTAATGAGGAGGGCAGACACTTCTGTGTAGTTGGCTTAATACAAGATTAGACTCATGATACTTGTGTGATCTTTGGAGCACTGAAATTTCGATGATTGAAAGCAAATTGTCTTGACACTGTGAAACCTTTCATACCGTTTGACTGCTTTCTCAGCTATTGTGGTTTTTTTTTTTTTTTTAAATAGAATTACTTTCAGATCTAGTCAGTCGTCATAAGAGCTCAGTCACTCAGAAATGTTAATAGGAAAAGAGGAAGAAAGGCTATTTAACTAATTAATGTGTTTGGCAATGTGCCAGCTCTTGAACAGCTGAACAACTTGTCTTTCTATGTCCTTAAAATCTCCTCCCTTAGAGTCTGTGATCGAAGAGTAGTAGTTGATTCAGTGTGCCGACTGGTCTGCCTTCAGTGATCTGGAACATAATCTCAGCTTCCGAAGTTTGCATCTTTTCCAGAGGAATAACATACATTTTTAAGTTAGAATCCCTTTTGACTTATGAAATAATACATCTTTTATGTTTCCCTTATCTAAAGAATGTAAAGAAAAATATTTTTTTGTCTCGCTTAAAGTAATTTTTTTCACCGTCAAGGGTTAGTATTAAAATACTAATTCCATTCATAATCTGTGTGACCTGGTCATAAATTGGTATTCCACATAACCTTAGAGGTCTCATACATCACTGGTAAAGAAAGTGGGGAAGTTTCTTCGTTGGTCGCTATTTACTTTTCAGTTTCTTCATAGTAGCTAAATTCTTCCTGGCAAGTAACATACAGAAACTTTTTTTTCAGTAAGAAAATTACTGATTTGTGTAGACTTTAAGGCTATACCTAAGCCTAGATTTTTAGTTCTCATAATTATCACTAAAATCACCACCATATTCTCCTTAATGTTCTAATAAAGTTCTATACTGTCTGTAAGAGTTTGAAAGAAGCAAGCAGTACATTTTAATGGTATATACTTTTATTTAAATGGGTATGTACCATAGGATTTTACTTTGAATAAAGCATTTCCTGATGTCATTTCAATGAAAGAAGTTATCTGTACAGCCAGAACAAGGTGTGAAGACATTGTTAGACAATCTTCCTCACTTGAACTAAAAAAATCTCTTTAATATCTTTGAGCTAATGGTGGTCTTTCTTTTTGAAATATAGATTGATATTTGTGCAGAAGAGCTGGGGAATAATGTGAAGCCAGCTGCAATTTTATTAGGTGACATAAACACTGTGACTAAGCAGGTAATGTAATGTCAGATGTCCTTTTGTTTTGACCTTAATTTCTTCTGATTTATATAAAGTAAGTTGCCAGTTTAAAAAAAAAAAAAAACTGTTCCAGGAAAACCATTTTTCAGGCAACATATTCATGCTGTCCATCCAGTCTATTCCCAAATTAAATGTCAAAGACTCTGATTAGTGTTACTGTGATTGTGCTGGGATCTTTTTTGATAACATTATTCTTGATGTTCATGATATTTTTTTTTTAATATTTCGAAAGAAATCTCTGCAATGTTTCAATGTTGTTCCAGCTCTTGGAAGAATTCAGCAAAAGACCGTGGAAATACCCTTCTAATTCAGAGTGGTGGAAGAGGCTAAGAGAGAAAATAATGAACAATGAGGAAAGATCAAAGGTAGTGTTGTATTAAAGCAAAGAGGAGGTTTCTTTCCTTAACAGGTACCCATGCGTAGTCAGTTTTGTCACTGGTCTACATCCAAGCTCCTCAATTACTTCTGACAGTCATGTCACTCAGACTTTGAAAATTTATACCATTCTGGTACAGGCTTACTCTTGTCAGGCTTAGGAACTGTAAGTTAAGTCTTAATACTTAACTGTAAGTTAAGTATTCTAGATTTTGTGTAAATTCAAACTGTGTGGAAGTCATTGAACTTTGGGATTGAGTTCTTGAAGCTAATAGCAGAAGACCACAGCCAGAGCTGCTGTATTATGGGCAGTGACTTCTAAGCAATGGGCAGGTACTCCCAAGTGGAGGCTAGTGTACATGAGAATATATTCTTAGTTTTCTTCTGTAATTGTGTTATTTAGCTGTTCAGCAGTGCTAGTGGAAGCATAATCTTATGTTAAAAGCAAGTAGCTATTAAGGCCAGAAGGCCACAGATGCTTGGCATATGCCTAACTTTCTGTAACATATTCTGCATGTTCAGATGCATGTTTCCAAGACTGGGATCTAAAATAAATTCACTCTAGCAGATCATCCCTGCACACAAATGACAGCTCACTTCGGGTTGTCAATAGTCAAACCAATGCGCAGAAAAATTTCACATGCCTCTCAGGTTAAACTGAGTTTTAATAGCTTACTGTTAATGGTAGGCCATCCAAGACTTGCTGAGCTGAGTGAGCCTCTGATAAATATCTTGTATCTCTAGGATCAGATACAGAAGGAATGATCTTGATGTAACACATGGAAAACCAAATACTTCAGCCTTACCTAGCAGACTGTATTTTTATTTCTATTGTGTCTCAGTTCTGCACCCTATTATGCATTCTATGCATAGGAGTTGCAAATATCTCTTATTTTTTCAGGGATTAGCATTGCAGAAATCCATGCCTATGAACTATTACACAGTCTTTCATCACATCAGAGAACTGATACCCAAGGACTGCATCTTAGTAAGTGAGGGAGCAAACACCATGGACATTGGACGAACTATGCTTCCAAATTACTATCCCCGTCACAGGTGTGGTATTTTTGTTGTTGTGCTGACTCAACAGGCTGGACCTATGCATAAATGTTTTCATTTAGCTGAGAAGGATGACGATCCAGAATTTTTGTAATCCTTTTTAAAGGTTCTAAATAAAAAATAAAAGTTTAATATGTTGGAAGAGGGGTTAAGGGAAGTTTTCCGCTCATACGCTGATGTCCTGTCATAGATTTTAACAATTGTCTGTGACTTGTCTGTGTGCTCTGCAACAGAATGGTGATAGTCTCTCACTCATTTGTGGAAAGTGAGTGAGGAGCATCGTGTTGAATTCCCTGATCTAGATGTTTATTTCTGTGCTCAGAGTCTGTTGTAAACATTGATTTAAAATAAAAACAATCATTGGGATTTTCATGTTGAAAAGAATTCATACAAAGAGTTTTTCTTTGAAACAGTTAAAACCGGGGAAAACTTAAGAAGAATCAACTCATTTTGAAAATTAGATTATATATTGGGCACACTTTCAAGTAAACCTGCATGCCTAAAGTGTAAGCACTCAAATTTGGAAGTGTTGCTATGTCACTTTAATCATTATTTGTAGTCTAGTTTTAATGTAAGTAGGAATTAAGTGCTGTTTCTTGAATCAGGGGGAAAAAGTGGGTTCTGTCTGGTGAGGTGAAACTTCTGATCTAACTGAAGCTTGTGCCTTCTTGTGAAAGTTTCACTAAAGTCCTAAACGAAGCTGAATACTTCTTTGTAAACAAAAAACAACCAACCAAACAAAAAAACCCTACTTCTAGTAAAGCTGGGGGAAGAGTTTGCATTTTCCCCCCCCTTATTTAAAATAAGGGCACAGTAATGTTAATGATTGTCTTTTCAGATTGCGTTGCCCATATCTGAAAGCAGATTTAAAAGTTAACCCTAGAATAATCTAGTTCTTTATGTACTTTTGTATCCATTATGTGCTTCTGACTGAAATGATTTAACTTAATTACAGCTTTCAATTTGATTTCAAAAGTTGAACAGAAGACTAAAATTTGAACAGCAGTATTTAACTGATGGCTTTCAGACTTCTAGTATATTTTCAAGGAATTAAATGTAGGAAGATTTCATGTAGTCTGCCTATCTGTACAGTAATTGAATGTTTTTGAAATATTGTTACTATGCAAGCTAAAAGCGTACAAGAATAATTCTTTATTGCAGTACAACTAGTGTATAAGAGTTCTTAATTTTAATTAGAGTTCCAATATGTTTATGTCACTTAAAACTTCTGCAGTCTTATTAAATGTTTGACTGAATGTAATAATCTATACATTTGGTATCTCTCTATACCAATTGTTTATGAAACAATGTTTGAATAGTATATGGCAAATTATTAAAAGTAAAGATAAGTCACTGTGGATTCACTTAAGAGTTTGAGTAGAAGTAAATGGGTAGTAATTCTGTATTCTCCCCTTTAGGCTTGATGCAGGTACTTTTGGAACGATGGGAGTTGGACTGGGTTTTGCTATAGCAGCTGCAATGGTAGCTAAAGACCAAACACCTGGAAAGCGAGTTATCTGCATAGAGGGAGATAGTGCTTTCGGATTTTCTGGGATGGAGGTGGAGACTATTTGCAGGTAACTGTTTTTTTTGCTCGAGAAGATCCTCTTCATATCCTGCCAGGATCAATTTAACTAGAAGGCCAAGGATGCTGCTGTTAAATGGGATGCTCTTAAAAGCACGTGAAAACAATCCAGAAAATATACATGGTCGTTTTTATGCTGTTGTGACATAATGTGTTACCAGTGATGAGCAGATTGTGTTTCGGGTGGAAGTGATTTATTTATTTTATTTATTATCCTTTTACTTTTAAGAAAAAGTAACACTTTTAGCACCTTACAGAAAGGTGTGAGTATTTCGGAATTCTTCCTAATGCATCTTTTTGTAGATACAACTTGCCAATCCTGATTATTGTAGTAAATAACAATGGGATTTACACTGGTTTGGATGCAGATGCCTGGAAGGAGATGTTAAAGTTTGAAGATCCTGCTACATGGTGAGCGTCTTCAAAGTATGTCTTGTTAATTAAGGAAGAAGTGACCAAAATGGTCGTTCTCTTCACTTTTAATGCTTTGTGATACAGATTCAAATTTTACTTAAAGTGAACTTAGTGCTAGGCTAAGTTCATGTAAGTAGAAACCAGTTACCAAAAGCAAGCAACCAACCTAATTCCGGACTATTGTTTACACAACAGTGCAGCAGAGATGACTGTCTCTGAGTTGTCTCAGTTTCCTCTAGCAGTTCAGGCCACAGAGTACTGAGTTCATAGTGGCGTAATCATAATCTCCAAAACTGCCCATGTTCTGAGTTTACACTGGGATTCTGCTTCTGGAACTGAGATCTCTGTACCAAGAGCACTAGGCTAGATCTTTGCTCAGGAATGTCTTCAGAAGATGAAAATGAGTATGCTACCCTATAAGCATAGCTTAAGTGGTATAGGAAGCATAGCTCTTCCAGCCCAGAAGAATTCATCAGGCCAGCACAATAATGAGCTTACACTTTAAAATCAGTGCTGAAGTAATTAAATTGGTCAGTCTGGCAATTCTTTCCTGCCATTAATCAGAGGCTTTCCATTTCGTTACAGTGTACCTCCTGTTTCTCTCCTGCCAAATTCACACTATGAGGAAATTATGTCTGCCTTCGGAGGTAAAGGATACTTTGTTAAAACGCCAGAAGAATTGCAAAATGCTCTGAAAGCAAGCATGACTGACAAGCAAACACCTTCTCTTATAAATGTAATGATTGATCCACAGTCTGAGAGAAAGAAACAGGTACATATCTGTTTTCCTTTCTTTTTCTGTCAGCTTCATGTGGGCAAGCCTCTGAAATCCTCAGGAAGTATCACTTGAACTCCAGAGAAGGCAGAGAGAGTTCGAAGGCAGAATGATTGTCTTCAGATTTGGGAGATAGTAGAATGGGTGCTTTTACGCTGTGCCATCTGCTTTCCTTGGGTTTTTTCGTTGTTTTTATGTTTTTCCTTTGGCTATTATTAATGCATACTGTCTTTAATTAATGCTTCCAGAATTTCTGTTTGTTCTTTTCCATTCCTCACAAGAAGGGATGGAATGTTTTTGAGCAGTCTTTATTTCCTGTGGATATAATCTGGTAGTTAATACATATTTGTGCCCTGTTCTTCTTACTGTTTGTCCATTCTGATACATTTTTATTTTATTCTGGGTTTTGTTTGTTGGTTGTTTTTTTTTTTTTTCTTCCAGGAATTTCCCTGGCTGACTCGTTCCAACCTGTAGTAGAAGATGAAGATAATGGCAGTGCATTAAGCAAAACCAAATTGTTTTCCAGAAGTGGAACTGGTACAACTGTCTTACCATAAACATTGGAACAAAGTGGGATTTTACAGCTGCTATTAGAGGAATCTTTAAATGCTGAAATTAAGTAATTGTAAAATGAACAAGACACATACGAATGTATACCAGGCCTTCTAGCAAATTGTACAGAAATGCTGATGATAAAATTACATACTTCTTCTTTTACTCAGAGTCATACCCATCAAGATTTGTGAATCAAAATCTTGCATGTTTGGGTTGAAGAGAGTAGGCTTGAGGGTTTTATACTGACAGAAACATAGAAGTCTTTGGTAGTCTGCAGTTATGGTAACTGCATTTTTAACTGACCACCAGCACACTACTTGTTACAGACTTTGTCCTATAAGGACAAAACCAAAGCATCTTGTTGAGGAAAAGTGCTGGTTGGCCTTATTAGGTATTGAAGCCCATTGGGTTGTTAGTCACTTCCTAATTCTACAGGTTGCTTTTTCTGCTTCTACTGCAGGCAAAAGTCGTGTATTAAAAATGCAGACTTATTCAAGGGCTGAGTTTGTCTGTTACATTTGTTTTAGTTAACTGGGACTTATGGCACTTGCAGGGGAAAAAAAAAATCTTAGATTTTTATTTGAAGCTTTTTTTTTTTATTTGAAGCTCTTTGCAAAGGCAATATCATCCCTGTAGGCTGAAAACAAGACTGGATTTATTAGTGAGATTTCCAGGATTAATAAATCATAAATCTTTCTAATCAGAAGCATTTAAAAAAATCATCACCAACAACAAAAGAACAAAAAAAAAAGGACCAAAACCACCCTCACCAAAACAAACAAACAAAAAAAGTGTTAGGCTGGAGCTTAATGTTCAGTTTGGCTGGCATCACAAAGCAACCGCTGGCATTCATGCTGTGGCTGGCTAATTGTGCAACAAAGGTTCTTCATGTAATGTACTTACTGCATAGAAACTCAGTGCCCAGCTGGCACGGACTGTGGTGCAGAGCTAACATTTAAAGCAGGTAGCTGGCCTACCCGAGGTTCTGTCTGCTGTGTTTTCAGCTATAGTTGCATCAATGTGACTTAAAGCTCAAACTTTAAAAGTCCTTTATGCTTCTGTCATGGCCTACAGCAACTACTATGTGGTACTATTTACGTCTGTTCTTGTATGCACTGGGAGGTTCTTTGTTGTTACAGATGGAAAAGGGAAAATTCTGGCTCTGATTTGGGTTTTGATTGCTTCATTGTCAATTACCCATTGACATTAAGTTAGTTAACTTGTGGAAGGCACTTGGATGACCCAAGAAAGAGGAGGACTGGCCTGGCAGGGAATACTGGCGTACAGTTAGATTTGTTGCAAAAAGCTTGGCTTATTAGTTCTTGCACTTCAGTCCGTGTCTGGCACGAGGTTACTGTTAGGCAGAGGACACACTCGTGCAGAAAGATAGTATCTGACATGAGCAAAAGTACCGCAGTCTGACTAGAGGTACCACTACTTGTTATGTGTGTGGGAGTAGCCCTGTGGCACTATGAATGTTTGAGTCAAGAAATGTAATATCCTTAGGAGGACTAAGAAGTGCAAAAAGATAAAATCTATAGAATGGATACAACTCATGACCGAGTCTAAGGCTGCTAAGACAGCAAAGTTGCTATTTTCTCTGGGGTACTCTGCAAGGAATGTGGAGCAACATTGGATCTTGTAACCAATTTTGTTTTATTCTTCTGTTTAACTCTCAAAAATTGATCTTAATTACAGTGATTAAACACAATCCATTATGATGATGTAAAATATCTGTAAGTTAATGCTGGGACCAACCACAGGGGAGATCATTTGCATTGGATAAGCAAATGCAGAAATTCTTGGTTTATATTTGAAAAGTAATAAAAATTGATTTTCATACTGTTTCTCCTTTAATGAGAGTATTTGAATTATGTCAGCATTTTGTGTCAGCTGTTGGAAATCAGCTTATGTTGGATTTTTAGAAAGATTGTTGAATAACCACAATAACATGCACAATTCATTTCAATAAGTCAAGACACCTGGAAAATGGAAAGCAAAGAATTTGAAACTGTGGGGAGGTGATAACATAATTGATAACATCAGTTTGGATTTCACAAAGCTTTTTAAAAGCTCAAAAAAGAATTAACACTGCATTTCCTATAGCTTTAAATAGACTAATACCATGATGTAACAGAAATTTTTAGATTGAAATTATTAAGTTTTTTGAGACAAGAGAGTGCACAATTTCCATATAAAACCAAGGAGAGTGAAATCTGTACTACTTTGTTTATGTAGCATACTTGCTTGTTACTATGTTTTATACCACCATTGTGTGGAAGAGGAGTGTTAGGCAGATAAAACTATATGAAAGAAAACTGTTTCAGAGATGAGACAGAAACAAGGTATCTCTGAAATGTCCTGACTTTATTACAAAGAGCAAAAAATTACAGGTGTCACAAGTCTTGGGAATGCTGACCGATGTAATTTTAGCCAACTGGAAATTTTTCTTCAAGGCTAGAGAACGGAATGAAAGATAGTGACGCTGAACTCGAGAGGAAGAAAGTGCCTAGGCCTCAGCTGAGGGAGGATGCTGTGGAAGAGCCACTGAGTGTAATTTACTGAGACACACCAGGAGAAGTTAGTGTTTAAATATGGCGTGGTTCTTAGTCTTTTTCTTGTCATGGCTTTCAGGTAAACAAAGAATATTTGAAATTTTGCTATACCTGTTATGGGTGACCTCCATCAATCATTAGTCTAGCTCCTGTGAAAACTTTCTTTATAGGGGCTGGCTCAGTTCATGTGGTTGGGAAACCCAGAAGTGCAGGCCAGCAGCACTTGCCCTCTTCAAAGAGAGGCACTGGCATGTATGAAAGGGGTTGGAACCTGAGACCAACAAGTGGTACAGGAAAAGTACTACTGAGCTGTCCAAACCCAGCAGGTAATCTAACTGGAACCACAGGTGACACCATCAGCAGCCATGACAAAATGGCCAGGTGTAAGGAATAAGAAGTAACGTTTGTTACTGTCTCAGCACCTCACAAGATAGTTTACTGTGCTGAGAATGTGTTCCTGCAGTGTCTTGGTATGCTCAGCTTGCTAACAGGTTTAGTGTACAGTAATTACTAACTTTTTAATGATTACGTTTCACCTTTAGTCTGCAGTGAATTTTGTAGACTGTCAGTCCTGTGAACGTTTGGGTATATGTCATGTATTGTCACGTTATGTCAAGCTTGCCTTCAGTTGTTTTGGCCATATCGTGTATATCTGTTCTGATAAAGAATCACGTATACTTGGTCTGGCTAATTTGTTTTCAAGCACGTGTGCAAAATCCCACATACAGTTAAAACAAGCAGTAACGCATCTTCAGGCCTGCCACTCTGTGCCTGAGAGACCAGCACGCACTAGCCGTAAGCTACAGTAAGAGTCTTACTCAGAAATGTGACTTCTGCCCTGACTACATCATTCCTTTATACGTTGGAATCAAAATCCCCATTGCAGCTCTTTTTATGCTATTTAAAGAGCTTGGTGCCTGTGCATAGAGAAGAAAAGAGTGCTTGGCACTTGCCTACTTCATGCTGTTCTGAGGTCAGACCAGGTATTGGAGCTGATCATCTTTATGACATACAGGCAATGCGACTTCTGCTGGTTTATTTACTTATAACTGAATATTGTAATGAGCAAGAAACAGCTATTCTGAAGGACGTGTTTGCTGTTTCTTTTGATGATTTGACTGAAACCAGATGAACAAGGTTTAAAGAGGCCATCAGTAAAGCAGACCCTCCCAGCTAATTATGGCACACACTAATATAAATGAGAATTATTTCAGTGTCTGTTCTTTCCAGGAATCTCTGGGCTGCCTGAAATAGTGCAGAAATAAGTAAGAGAAATTAACAGAATGACAATTTGCTTGATTGAGTCAATACTCTAACAAATTTTTGGGTTTCATCTGTCTTTTTGAGGGGGTGATAGAGAAGATAAGGAAGCGCACTACTGAAAATGTTGCATAGAATAGTTAATCTGGATTTTTTTTTTTTTTTAAGTTTTATCGGCTACAGGATGTCTGAGCAATCCAACTAGTAATTAATTGTGTAATAGCTTGGGTCAGATTCTAAACTATGCAGAGAAGGGGTGCTTTGGAAGACAGGATTTGAATTACTGTATTTTGGAGCTGAAAAAATAGATTAGTGACCCATCTAGGGTTGTGTAAATGGCCATGGACATGAATGTTGGCACCTGAGAATATCTGTGCACATAGCTGATGGGAGATTTCCTCTAGTACTTAGTGTTGGTAGTGCTACTACATGAGGAAGGTAGTGGAAGACTCATGTAAGTCTTTTTACACCTCCAAGCTACACAGCAACGTAAAGTTTTGTGGCCCTTGCTTCCAGAAAGCAATCCCTACTCCTGGGCATGAATTTTGTGCGGTGACTACCTGTAGCTGTTGCAGCATGAAACTCAGCATAACCTGCAAGCCTACCTGAGAACCAAGTTGTTGGGCAGAGAGGCCCTTCTGCTCTCTTTATAGTGGCAACAGTGGGTTTACATACCTCCGCATCACCTTGCAGCTGCAGTGGTGACCACAGTGTCAACACACACTCAGGCACTCATCCAAGCTAGAGCTCCACAGTGGCCGGATACGAGTCCCTCTCTAATGAAATCAGCACATTGAAAGTATAAAAAAAAACAAACCAGCTGGCACTTTTTTGAAGTTCTTGAAGGACTTGTCATCTGTCTCCTTGGCACTGTCATTAAGACAATGTGCGTGTATGGCATTTTATAGACCTTGGCCCTGGGAGGTGCTGATGTCAATACTGGTGGACTTGCAGGCACACCTCAAGTTCCAGGCAGAGCAGCGCATCCTTGTTACAGCAAGGAGGCATTGGCTGCTGGGATTTCAGTATGAAAGCCTCAGCAGCCAGGCCATAAACCACCTGCTTGCTCTGCAAAAACAGGGGCATTGTTCCAAGTGCTCAGAAAATAAGTAAAAATTACGTTAGGAAAAAAATAACATTTCAGCCCTACCAGGATTTTAAGCTACCACAGATAAGCAGCTAATGCTGGGCCTCGTTCTGTGTAGTTGAAGTCAGTGAGACCTTTATTACTGAAGTTAGTGTAAGAGCTGGTTCTTCTCAAAAGTTTTCACCCCTGTGTGCCAAATTGCCACTTGGTAAGGATCTCTTAAATACAAATGATTGAAGCTTTGGAAGTAGGACTTTATAGCGGAAATGCTAATGCAACCTTAATTATAGCTCCCTAATTCTGCAAAGGGAGCTGGGAAAATGCATTTGTCTAGTTTGATTAGCCTCGGCTGTTATCCTGTGTTTCGAAGACGACAACCCTGGCATACCGGAATGACTGGGCAACGCGCAGTGCCCAAAGTTTTGTATGCTGCTGCAACAAGAGTGCTGTTTGGGCTTCAAGATTTGAAGTGCTGTAGAAAGGCAAAGCCTCTCCACCCATAACCTGACTCAGCACCCCTTGAAATCAGTGTGAAATTTGCTGTCAGCTTACAAAAACACAGCAGCTTGAAAAGGTAGGTGTGGGCTGCCCAACAGCTATGGTGCCAGAGAAGTCACATTGAGTTCTGCTTGCTGTTAAAAAAAAAAAAAAAGGGGGGCAAATCTGGCAATACTTCTTCCTGCTGCTCTAGTGAGACCTACTTTTACACATCCCTGGCTTTACACTGTAGGTTCTTTGGATACACAGGTGAGTGTTGTCCTCAACTACAGCTCGTCAGGTGGGTTCACAGAATCACAGAATGGTGGGGGTTGGGAGAGACCTCTGGAGATCATCTAGTCCAACCCCCCCGCCAGAGCAGGGTCACCTACAGCAGGTTGCACAGGACGGCGTCCAGGTGGGTTTTGAGTGTCTCCAGAGTGGGAGACTGCACCATCTCTCTGGGCAGCCTGTTCCAGTGCTCTGCCACCCTCAAAGTAAAGAAGTCCCTCCTCATGTTTAGATGGAACTTCCTATGTTCAAGTTTGTGCCCATTACCTCTTGTCCTGTCACTGGGCACCACTGAAACAAGACTGTTCCCATCTACCTGGCACCTCCCTTTAAGTATTTATAAGCATTGATAAGATCCCACCTCAGTCTTTTCTCTAGACTGAAAAGACCCAAATCCCTCAGCCTTTCCTCATAAGAAAGATGCTCCACTCCTCTTATCATCTTTGTAGCCCGGGGTTGTAGCTCTGCTCCTGATTTTGCATTCTGCCCAGAGGTCTCCCTGAGAGGAGAGGAAAACCAGCTGTGGGAAGGTGAGGCATCGTGCTGTTTTAAGGACAAGGTATCTGAAGCTTTTTCAGGCCCTGGTTTGGCATGGCATCTGTGCACATGCTTCATTTCAGGAGCAGTTTCATTGATTTCACTTGCATGCCTGCGGTTACACTCATGATTACGTCTTCTCCTGACTTCTCCAGGTTACATTCTGATTAAGTCTTCCGATCAGTGGTGCTCTGGCCACTCACCTGACAGGGAACCTCTGTAGGAGGCTGCAGTGCCTATGTTAGGCAACGTTCAAGGTGTGTATGCACTGGTGTTCGGATCCATGTTTGCTTGCATCATAATGGTGTAACGGGCTATAATGCAGTACAAAAATCAGGTGCTGCATTGCCGGCATCCATGAAGGTTTCTGGAATAGAGACTTCTGAGACCAGAGTGAGCGTTAAAATATTAACGTTAATATTTTTTTCCAGCAAGAATCTTCACAGAGAAAAAAAAAAGAAAATTGTGCTTTGTGGTGTTTAATTGATTGGGCTTTTTGGCAAACTAGATGATAAATCACTTAAATTAGGAGTCATGAGAGACAATTACTGCCAGATATTCTTCTGTTCTGTGCCTCCAGCAGCACTGCAGTGATACTAGTGCAGGCGGTGAGTTCTGCAGACTTTTACTAATAGAAGTAAATAACAGCAATGGACAATCCAAATGAAAATAAGATGACAGAATTACCCTGAAGACCATTTCCATATCCTCTAGATGTAAATACCAAGAGCAGACTGAGTTATAGCCGTGACTTGTTTGTGGTTCACCCCACTAGGATGCTAAAGGCTATTTATCCATTTACATGCTCGTAACTGTAGATCTCAGCTGGCCTGGACTCCTGTCCTCAGGGCCATTGTACACATGGATTGCCACGGGCATCCTCTTTTTTCCAATGCAACATTTTTCTATTTTCTAGGATTTTGCATGTTCGTCCAGGATCTCCAAATATGTGGCAATCCTGGATGTATTTCTTGATTCTGTGCAAACTTGTGAGCGTGTGTGGTGAGTGCATCTCATCCAAGAAGCATCAAGTATCGTACACGTGTCCTGCATGGCGGTCTGCTCCTGTGCAGTAGTTAGCCCAATCAGAACGTATCGGACACGCAATGTATCCACCGAATAACCCTCTAATACCTGAACATCTTGAGGAACCATCAGGCTTTCTGCACATTTGATCAATACAAGTCCATGGGATTCCAGCCTATGTGGATTTTTACAGCAGGTGTGTGCATCGTTGGGAAGCACGGGCTTTCTGCATTATGTATATGGACGTGTTTCTGCTATTCATGCCCTGCCATAGGGCGAAATTTTATACAATCCCACATCAAATGCTAAATAATTTGCAGTTTGAAGGGCAAGGTCTAAAAGGCAGATAACCAGGAAAGGAGGAGAAGGGTAACGTTATAAAAGTCAGCGGCGGAGTTACTGTTTTAAAATTGTTCTACTATGCGCCTTCCAACATTATAAGGCCACAGTGGGGTTCTTCCAATAGCTTTGATGGAAGTCATTTGGCATTATCCCATAATCTTTAATCATGTTCATAACTCTTTTACGCTGTAGTTTGTTCCACTATCATCAATAGAAAAAGAAATGTGCACATAGGAGGAAAAAAGTGAAGGACTGAGTCTTTGAAATAAGTCTAAAGGTGCAAAGTTAGAGTTTGGAGCTCAAATTTCTAAAATCAGGGTGAGAGCTGGGCAGCTCTGGAAACAAATAACCTCTGAAAGATGTAAAAAGAAATCAGATTTGCTAGCCAGTTTTGCATTCCTGCATATAGACATTATAGAGAAAAGAGGAGGTCAGAAGGCCACTGCTTGTTGTGCAATGTATAACGTCCATTAAGTAGCTTATTTGCAAAAAGGGTTGCTTTCGGAAGTTGCTAGGCATCGATGTCCTGCCTTTACCAGGACATGAGTGTCATGCCATCGATGTCCTGCCCTCGCCCTGCTCATCCAGTGGGTAATCTGAAGACTTAGTAGCAGTGGCTTGCCTTTAGCTGGCCAACTGCCCTGTGACCTGACACCCTGCTGGGTGACTGGCACGAGTGGAGCTGTCAGTTAAGTCAGAACCTTCTCATGTGATTGAATTTACTTCATCATATGGTTTATATACTTTGTGACACAGTTAGTGGATCTATTCCTATATGGGCTTCTGAATTAGATCTAAATACGCAGGCAAGTAAACAGTGAAGCCATTCATTGGTTTTTTGCACTTACTATCTTTTTTACTTCAGCAGCTGCCTTTATACTTGTAGATGCTACCATCTTCCACAGTAACGTTAGCTATGTTGTCAAAGTATTAAATCTAAATGTCAGGCGTAACTGATTGAAACATGCAAACTTGAACTGCTATTTTTATTGTGAAAAACAGTTCTTGCTAAATATCTATCTAACAGGAAAACATAATTATAAAGAATCTTTTCCATCTCCTGCACTAATTTAATGAACAGAATTCTTCTGTGCTACTTTGCAGACATAATCTGTTATTGAATTATTGCATTAACAGTGGGTTGCTGTTTTACCTTTGCTCCACTCAGCAGAAGAGCTTTCAGAGTTTTGAACTAGAAAGTCTCAATTATCTTTGTCCTTCTAACTAGAACTGTGTCCATATAGGACCTTGAGATTGATGATATTTTAACTACGCTAATTTTCCCTTGGCTTGTTGATGAAGGACCTGCCAACCAAAAGTGGATAGGACTGGGAAGAAACCTTCTTTTTAACAAGTTTTCATTAATTCTTGCATAGAAAAGACAGGTTCATAAATCCTCTGTTCATGTAGAATCATCGCACATTCTTCCACTCATATCTAAGAGCTCAGGTCTGGGTTGAAAAGGTCAAGCAACAGCTACTTGAGCAGGTAAGCTGTGCAGACTCTTTTTTTCATTGTGTATTGGTTGGCTTTGACATTTTCGGTTGCTATATCATCTACTCAAAATAGGATTTTTAAAACTGCAGTTGATTCCCTGTGATAAAACTGTGGGGTTCTTAATCTTTGAACAATAAACTGCAGGTGACATTTGGGGCTCTTGGGTTCTCACTGTGGAATAATTTTTTTAAGTCAAGTCCTGAAAACCCTTTGTTCTTTCTTAGGCCATTGGGGTATCTTATAAGACGCAGAAACTGCAAAGTGTGAATACTTTGCTGTGTTTCTTTCTTAAGATGATGTGATCTGAAATAGAAATACTGCTGAAGCCATTGTATTTCCATTTGATGAATGTTACTCCTGGTATTGTAGTAGCAATTCTAGGTAGCAAAATTTTAACTTTTTTTTTTAATAGCTATATATCACAGAATCACAGAATAGTCAGGGTTGGAAGGGACCTCTGGAGATCATCTAGTCCAACCCCCCCGCCAGAGCAGGGTCACCTACAACAGGTTGCACAGGACAGCGTCCAGGCGGGTTTTGAATGTCTCCAGAGTGGGAGACTCCACAACCTCTCTGGGCAGCCTGTTCCAGTGCTCCACCACCCTCAAAGTAAAGAAGTTCCTCCTCATGTTAAGATGGAACTTCCTATGTTCAAGTTTGTGCCCATTACCCCTCGTCCTATCAATGGGCACCACTGAAAAAAGACTGCTCCCATCCCCCTGGCATCCTCCCTTCAAGTACTTGAAAGCATTAATAAGATCCCCCCTCAATCTTCTTTTCTCCAGACTAAAGAGACCCAAATCCCTCAGCCTCTCCTCATATGAAAGATGTTCCAATCCCCTAATCATCTTTGTAGCCCTTTGCTGGACCCTCTCCAGCAGATCCCTGTCCTTCTTGAACTGGGGAGCCCAGAACTGGACGCAGTATTCCAGATGCGGCCTCACCAGGGCATATATTTATTCCCAAATTTTTATGGTATCTTCTCCAGTGGTTGCACCATGAAGTCATATTAATGTGAGTTTTCACTACACCAGCAACAGCAGCTGCAGTGAATACAGAAGGAAGAAAAAAAAATTCCTCTGTTATTAATTGCCATTTGGATGATAGAGACAGGGACTTAGTGTTAATCTCAGAGCATTGGCCTTAATTACCTGGTGCAGAGCTCTCTGAAGGGAGCAGAAGCTTTCCGTTGGCTTCATGGGCCCAGGGGAATAGCTGGAGGAACAAACTGCTTGACTGAGCAAGTTCACAGATGATGGATAGCTCGGGGGCCTGGAAAGCACATGTCTGTCAAGTTTCTCACACCGTGTAAGACTCACTGTGCTATGTGACACTTCCCCTTCTCAGGATCGTCTCTATCACGTGTGCTGATGCCACGGAGGTCAGAAACAAGCCATGTAGCTAGGTGTACATCCTTGTCATCTAGTGTGGAGTGCCCGTTGGCATGGAGTATCTTGTACGCTGTCACCTGACTAAGTCTAAAGCAAAAAGCCCACAGCTATTGTCCATTTTATTTCAAATGGACTTCATTCTTCTCCCACTGCAACCGTTAGCAACCTTGCAGGCAGGTTTAGCTGGCTGAGGGCTTAAAAGCAGAGGAAACAAAAATGAGCACTTGGACCCCGGTGTGGCCTGGCTTGCTGCCTTGTAATGAGAGCTCTCCTTTGTGTTGACCTAATGGTGATGCCACTAAAAACTAATGAGTTGATCAACTACCGCTACATCATGATGAAGACATCTCTTCAAATGTAAGTCCAAACATCTCCTCTCAAGTCCTTTGTGGAAGACGGTGTGTTTTCCACAGCAGAGCATTTGCCTACAGAGCTTTCCTCTCCCAGTGGCTGAGAGCCGGTTCAGGTCAAACAGGCTCAGACTTCAGAGCGATGGAGATGCTAAGTCGAAAGAAAGGAAAATGTTGACAAAACATCAGTTTTCAATCAGGGTTCTGCACTGAAAAAGGTGGATTAAAAATCTCTACTTAAGAATTGACTGCAAAGCTAACTGTATTTTTTTTATTTAAACTCAGAAGCAACCCTGACTTTCTTTATCACTTCTGGCTACCTCCAATATGGCGCTCACACTTGTGACAGTATTCTTTGTTCCTTTCTTTTTTAGAGCAGGTCAGAAGGGTGGATGTTTGTTATACAATTCCTTGCAATACTCTTCAAGCAAGATGGTGTTGTGTTTTTACCCAAACATGCATTTCTTTTCTAGGCTGAAGAAGCAAGAACTGAAATTGGTAAGGAGGTGAGGGAATAGAGGAAAGATATGGGCCCTACTGCATGATCCTGGTTCTTTGCAGTATTATTGGATTAATTAATTTTCTTATCAAACAGAACATATTTTGTACTGCAAATTTCTACCAAATTTTCTATTGCTAAAAGACTACAGGAGGATTTCAGGAGGATTTGAAATTACTCGCTTGTTGCTTTGACTAACTACTGAGTTGTCAAACATTTCCAGAGGTGAATCTTTTGATAAAATCTTGACATTTTACCTTTTTGAGCAATTTTCTTCCAGCATCTGTGCAGGCTTCTAGTGTGGGGATTGCCCACTGCTTACCTGTATAGTCAGGCAGCTGGACATTTGTCTTACTTAGGGCTTGTCATAAGAAACTTCGCAGGAACTATGCCTTTCCCTCTGAGATGCTGCATGCCGAGAGAACCGATGGCACACACTTATCTGTGGTCATCTTGGTCAAAATAGAAAGAAGCCAAACTACTAGCTTCACTAAAAACAGCCAAATACTAAAAAGTAACAGACAGCGGAATAAAGTAGATTAAATTAAAAAATAAATTCAGTTATCCAAAGTGTTGCAGTACTGGAAAGAGATTTTAGGAAGCATTATGGTTATATTAAGCATGTCCTTTAAGGATATAAATATATAAGGCAGATGTGATTGTTCCTATCAAACCATTATGTTTAGAAAGATTTTGTTGATACGTTTGCAATGTCTTGAAAGTAACAGCCAAGGCTGTTTACCTAGATTTGAGGAAAAACATCACTTTGCACTTTAGTGGTGTACTCAGTAGGAGATAACGCCCAGGGGGACTTGTCATCACCTCTGTCAATGAGTACTTTTCTCAAACAAAAAAAAAAAATCAATTTTGTAATTAATCCAAAAGATTGCCATGTTTGTCTTGGGAGGAACAATAAACAGTGGGCAAAGAAAATCATCTTCATCTGGAAGAAAGGAAGTCATGATGGTTTTCATGCTGAAGGAGTACCTCTGCTTTTCACGGAAACCACTGTTGGATCCCAGGCAGCAAGGAGGATCCCTGTGCTAGTTATTCAGAAGACAGAAATCTATTTGCAAAGCCCTGCCAGCTGGAATAAGGCACAGAAACACCAAGCTTTTGTACAGGTAACAAGGGCACACGCTGCTTTTCAGAGAGTCAGAGGTTTGTTTTCTTCCCACAGTGCTGTTTAGTGTGTTGACTGTCACCACCCCCAGAGCTGATAGCATTTCACTCACCCCATCATGGCACATGGTATTGTTTTTCCCACCTGTTGCACCCTGTCAGTAAACTCTTTATGGTCCTACAATGTCTGGCACTACCAGTGATACTGTCATTTTAACTTAAATCCTAAATAATAATAACCTGTTCTGCGGTTTGTGAAGCCTTTGTGGCATCCCTCAGTCTGAGCTACGCCACAAGATGCCATGCTCGTAACTACCAGTGATAAGCAGATGTTAGGTCACTACTCAGCTCTCTCATTAAGGCAATTAGTGACCTGTAGAAGATGATCAATCAGGGATTTTATCCATCTTGACGTCAGTGTCTGGTTGCCTGCACCGAAGGATGCTGCTTATAGTCCAGTTTGTAATTTCTTCCTTTCCTGCTCATCGTTATTATTATTATTATCCAAAGTGCCTTTTTGCTTCTGTTAGCAAAACCAGAATCCCCCATGCCCCAGTTTTAGCAGCTAATGTCCACAATAGGGGCAACTGATCCAGCGCAGGAGTTAAATATAACCGTGTCTAGTGTAAGGAGAAGATTTAATGGGAAATGGTTGGCATTCTTTCTTCCTAAAGGCACAAGGGGGGAAGGGGGGG
>VZSZ01011691.1:688348-772941 GCA_013398815.1 Ibidorhyncha struthersii
AGAGATGTACACACACAGACACACACACGCATCCCACAGCGAGGGAAGAGGCAGAGAGCAGGCAAGGCAGAGAGGGAGCCAGGGTAGAGAGAGAGAGATCCCCAAAGCAGCCCTGCGCCTCTGAGGGATCTGAACCTGCCAGGGCGCAGCCAGCATGGTGGTCCTCAGCCCGCTTCTCTGGGGATCTTACCTGCAGCTTTTCTTCTGCTTTGCTTTATCTCAGACTGCGCACATTGACAATGTCTTCTCAGTTTCAGCAGGTAAATTGCTTTAAGTCTTGTTACTTTTCCTTGCTTGGAGCTCTCCTCTGCACTCTTGATTCTTGCACTTGCCGGTGATCGGGAACACAGGAGAAAAAAAAAATATGACTTCACTTGCAGATCTCAGTGGAGGAATTTTGCATTGCAGACATGTTCTGCCACATGCCGGGATGTTTTTGTTGCTTGGTGCTTTTTGCTTTTTGCTTTATTATTTCTGGTTTTAAACCCCTCCCTTCCCTTCCCCGGGAGAAATAATAGACAAAATCATCAGCTCCTCTAAAATGCTTTTTTTTCCATTGGCTTCTATGGTGCTGTGCTAATTCATGGATCTGGCCCAATTAGTATATTACTTGCACGTCTGCATGTTTCTTTCTATTTTGGATGAGCTTAGGTAGATTACAGCAAGGGAAAGAAATGAATCTCAATGTATATCTGCTTCTATAAATAAAGCCCTGACCTCAATGAGCGCTGCCGGAGTCCGACTGGATGTTAGCAGAATAAACATCATCTGGCTCTGGCTATGACACTAACAAATACTCGGATGACTTACATAGCAAACAAGAGTCCGCTGCATGGAAAATCCCTGCTAGGCAAAGGCAAAACAAATTAGTTGTCAGCTGAGCCAGGGCACTGGAAATCCCACTTAATAGATTTTACAGTTTCATCAGCAAGACTTTCCTTTAGCCATGTTCTGTGCAAAGGAAGGGGAAAGTTAGCGAGAGCTCTGACTCCATCTCTCCTTTGAGGAACTTTCACCAGCTCGTGGCAAATTGCAGTTTCCCACCTTCTGTCTGTTATTCTGTATCTGTCAATAGAGATGCTTCTAGCTAACATCTTAGATTCCTTCAGGGTCAAATTTGAGATGGTTCAACTGAGATTTGTAGGTCAAGGTCAGCTGTACCTACAGATCTTCCCCATTTCTTTCAGATGAAGACAGTGTCCAAAAGGGTGCAAATTTTAAGATTGTACATAAAAACAACCTTAGACGTGTATCTAAAGACATACGGCCTTCTCTCTAACGTCTTGAGTGTGACCACAGAGCCAGATGGTTTACATTCAAGTCATTTAAGAGAGAAGGGTGATCAAGAGGGTAGCTGGTAGATGATAGATTTCTGCACTAAATAACAGTAACACTATGCATGAATTCTTCTAAGGGTTTTTTTTAAATCTTTTAAATTTCACAGAGCTAGTAGTCTGTATTTCACTCCCAATATTTTGAACAGTCCATTCATTTAAAGATATTCTTATTCAAATAATAAGATTCTGAGGACTGCAAGTAATGCAGATATCCTTTGGGGAAAAGCCCTACAGCATTTAATAATGCATCCATTAGAGTTCTGTAGTCATTTCAGATAGCTTTTAAGATAACGTCGAGAGAAGCCTAGTGTTCAAAGAAGTACAACCTTTGAAAAACAATTTAATCCATTCTTTTGAACCTTTAGGAACTATTTTTTTTTTTCTGCTAAGCTCTATAGGATGCTAAAAAGCATTTACACTTGTTATCATTTCTGTTCAATTGAGTACACTTTTTCCATGATGTTTACATTAGTTAATGCTGAGGTGCAGGAATCATCAAGATTTGTTTTCTCTGATATATTCCAAATTGCTTTGCAATAACATGTAAATCATTAGACCTCAACATTTTTTTTTCAACAGCTTTACATTTATTTGAGACTTGTAGATGCCACATAGACAAAAGAGAATTTTACATTTCCATCACCTGCATGGTCTGGCCTTTCTCCTATGGCACACATTTGTGTGTCTGGAGAAGCCATTTAAACTGTTCTCTTGAAAAGAAAGGTTCAACAAACAAGTCTTTTCTCTTCTGAAGGGGAAGTTCCCACAGCTGCTGAAAACACGGTAGAAGAGGCAAATATGAAGGAAAACATGTAGCCTATTATTGTCCGCACGGGTGCTTTGGGGCAGAAGGATGCTTTAGCATTTCATCAGCAATTCAACTATGTTAACAAGGAGATATGAACACCATTTGAATCCCTAAATCTGCACCAGTGAGAAAGCTGAGACAGAGTAACAGTAATTGCTCAGCAATAAAAATATTTTACAGCAGTAATGCCACACGTAGAGGTTTAATGTTAAGGATGGTATAGCATCAAAGTCGAAAGAGCGCTTGGGGATGGCAGGCTAATCTTCCACCCAAATATCATGTCATGAAACAGTAACCTGTGCCTACAGTCCTTGAAACTGGCTGTCGATAGCAGCAGGTGCCACCTGGTTGCTCTTAGGGCCAGACTCCACTCTTCACAACAAAATATTTTCTGTGGTGCAGCCCCTGGGGCTTGCCCACAAGAGACCCCCCAGGGCTCCCCAGGCAGTCACTGATGACATAATAAAAAATTCCTTTACTCCTTTGATTGCATCTGCATTTTAAGAAACATCTCCGAAGAAAGAAGTTCTCTATTTTCTAGTAGAAATCTCACAGCGCGTACAGAAGGTGAATTAGTTCCATTTAAATTCTGGGTTATTTTGATGGTTTCTCAAATGTTCTGTGACTGTCTGCTGAGTCAATAATTTGTATCTGGCACCAAGTTGTAATTTCACATTTAAAGAATGGATTTCAGCACTGTACTTGCAAATTCTAAACCTAATCACATTTAACAGTGGGGATGTTCTTAAACGACAACTTGTCTTTCCTTTAGTTGGGAAAATATATTTGGGTATTTTCCAGGTATGTCTGAAAACTTCTGGGCTAAAAGCACTTTTATTTCTGTTCTCACACATATTTGCATAGCAACAGGTCACAAATAAAGAAAGAAGTTTACAGGTCACAAAACAGCAACAAGAAAGCAGAGATAAACAACAGGTAAGGGGGAAAAGTGTTTGTAGAATAATTAGTGAAAGAAGAATAATCTGGATCTTGGTCTGTTTTGCTGCCAACTCCACCTTATAGTCCCATCAGCCTCAAGCAGCAGCATATCCTTGTTTCTGGAAGTATTTTGAATGTCATGTGAGCTCCAAAGGGTTGAGTGTCCTTGTGCTGACTCATCATTTCTGGAGGAAATTCTTCAGGGACTAATATTGCAACATGCTCAAGCATGTGGCTGTGGTTCCACAGGGCAGTGAAGACCCCCAGGGGTGGGTAGCTCAACCCTCCTGCAGACAGCGGATTTCTTTTCAGCGTAACCTGTCGTATCCCACCCTTAAGCCACTGTGTTTATGGTGTCCTTTATAACCATTTTTCAGAGCTCTGCTCTACTGAGGTTCCTGCACTGTGCGCTTGAGTGAGACATCTGAGTGCCTCTGCTGTTGCATTCGTGTAATGAAAACTAGGTGTGAATTCTATACTCATTTTTGGTAGGGTTATGTGGACTAGTAAGAACCAACCTGGAGAAAACCACCTTCCAAATTCAGGGAGTAGAAAGACTTTCTTCCACTTCCCCTCCTTCCTCCTCCTCCCCTCTTCTACTCATCCAGACTGAAGGTTTCAGAGGTTTTATGGAGAGATGGGAATGTATTTAAAATACCAGCAATAGCTGGAGAGAAGAGCAGTATCTCAATGCTTCTTCTGACCCAAACTGCCTTTTACACATGCCACAAATTTATCCCTTGATTGAATTTTCTCCTTTGATCAATATTGATACACAGCCCTATGAAAAGAATACAGTAGATTAATTTAGAGGAATAAAATGGGATGGTAACATCTGAGTGTTATTGGCAGTATTCCTCATGCTTTCTTTGCCTTTTTGCCATTTATGTGCCTGCTTACCATTATTTTCCTAAAGAAAATATTTTCCCATCTCACTGGGCAGGTGGCACAACCTTTTTGAATCAGCAAGGTGTAATATTAAACCGGAACCAGACATCGTATGGGATAGCTGCAGAAAACAGTTCAGCTTTCTTGTGGACCGACGCTGTTGGATCAGTAAGAGCTGCAGCGACAGGCAAGGCGGGCTGGGAACGTGCAGGGTGACAGCTTTGGCTGGGCAGCGCAGCAAGGGGACCTCGGTACCCCCTGCATCTCTGCGCTGGAGGGGGAGACAGCGTTGTGCATTTGTGAGAGAAACAGCAGGAGAAAAAAACGACAAAACCAAGTGGTGATTCCTGACATTGAGGGAGTCGGGATCCTGGCTGGGTTTCTGTAAAATGAATATCTGACCCCATCATCCTCTAACAAAACAACCTGCAGGAACCCTGAATATTGTCAAAATAGACAGCAGAGATGTCAGGCAGATGTTTTTCGTTTCTAAGGAGAGCAATTGTAAATATTTATTTATGTAAAACTACAAGGCAAAAAATGGTCAGTGTGCTTGCAAGATTAAGAAAGATGCAGAAGGAATTAAAAATAAGACCAACAGTAAAAGCTAGAAGGCTCTCAAAGGCAGCAACCAGAACCTACTGGGAAAACAGCCCAATGGGTGACTAGCAAGCAGAGGTGAAGCTCTGAGGGGCAAATTATGAGTCCAGGGGAGGAAGCTGGGCTCTGCTCTGGAAAGTCAGCAGGGGCCCAGGAGATGCCCAGCATCGTGATGCCGTTGGTCAAGGGGTTTCTCATGGAACACACACAAGCAGGAAAGCTTTGGTTGGATTAAAATTCCTGTTGGAAATGAGCCACTGGCAAAGGCTACAGCTTTATTAAGAGTAGGAAAGCAAAGTATTATCGGCCACAACAGAAGGCAGTCGCCTTGCTGTGGAAATGGCCAGGCAAAGGTCTTGGGGCTGGACTCAGCTGGGCATTTAAAAGCTTTCTATTTTTGTGTGGCTTTTCTATTTTGTTTGTGGCTCACAGAACCCTGAAAGGGAGGAAACGTATTCTTTCAATAGAATATCTCTTCAGCTTGTGAGAAAAAAATAACCTTGGGATTGGTCAATTGCTCTTGATAGCCCAAAGAAGTGGCTAGAAAGATAAACCAAAAGAAGGGTTGTGTAGTGCTTACCCTTCTAAGCTGATAAAGAAGGCAGTTCCTGAACAGCCTCTGGGGAACGGCTCGGGCTGGTAGCAAAATAACAGTCTAGTATGGTGTGGTTACTGTTTCTTTAAGCAAAAGGGTCTTTAAAATAAACACAGTCAGATTAAAGAAGCACCTGATTTGACTTTATCTGTAGTTTCTCCCCTGGTAGATACAACTTGTGAGAATACCAAATTTGGTTTCCTGCTCAGGTTAATGTGGATAATACTCAGGGGTGAAATTACCTGAGGATTTGTAGAGCCTTCTCTGGTGGGGTACGGTGCAACGCCTGTGCCGAGTCAGGTGAGAGCAGAGCAGCCACGCTGGTGCACAGCCTGTCCACAACTTCATGCTTGCGCTCAACTTCGTGTCGGGAAAGGCAAGGGAAGGACTGATGCAAGCTGCAATAGTGACGGACCCCCACGAGGTCCTGCGAAATTAACAGTAGACCAATGAGTAGAAGCCCACTTGATTCTGTGGGTGAGGGACAAGGAAAGGCCATCTGATGCAGTTCAGGAGGTTGTGGCATTTGCCTTGCAGCACTGAATAGAAATCAGAAGAGGACACAGCCACTAGTGAGGAAGATGGAAGCTGGTTGTGGCAAGGCTCCTTAAGCACAGCTCTAGGTCTCGCATGCAGGAGGGGAAAGGGGCTTCTGACCTGCTTGTGGCTTTACTGGATGATGAGGCACTCGGCTTGTGCAAAAAAGGTTCGGTGACTGTAATGCAAATGAAGGGAAAGGGTTCAGTGAAATGCTGCTTCAGGTGAGTATCATGAATGTCCATTTGCTCAAGAAAATGCATGTCAAAGGACCGTGTGGTTCCCCGCTGTGTTCCCCTCTTGCCCCTGGTTTAATGCAAAAGTCAACTCATTTGCCTTCATGTGGTGAGCTGATGGGGGTAGAGGCATCATATAGAAGCCGGGTTTGATACCTGGACTCCTGAAATGCAGGAAGCTGGGACTACACTGGTAGCCAGTTCAGATTTTTTTTTCTAGGATGATATTTGTGTTACAACCAATGCAGGTGTCCAACTTCAGGCTGTGGAAGCTCCTTCAGAGACACAACCCAAGCAAAGCCAGTATTTTTCAGGTAGCTGTTCTGTGGTGAACAAGTGCTCCTGCTGCCAGGGACAGAGGTCAGTAGAGGAGCTGAGGCGGTGCTTGCTTGGCTTTCCAGCAAAGGAAGCAGTAACTGATCTGAAGGTTTTTCTCTAACCTGTGAATGTTTCTGACAGGCAGCAACCAGTCCAAACGGGAACCTCAGCTGAAAGTGATGCTGCAGCTGGCATGGACTTCCCAACTGGTTCGAGCAAGTTTGTCCATGCTGTGTCATTGACATGGCTGAGCTTAGCATTATCTGTAGTCCATAGGTACTGAACGTGCTGGTGAATACTAGATTTTTATCGTGAGCAGACTGGGAAGCAGAGGCTTAAATTCCAGCACAGCAGTGCAAGCTGCCTAAAAATCAGGTGTTTTCAGTGAAAGTATGGGAACTCCACCGACAAGCAACCCAAAGTGCTGTAAAATCAGCTTATTCCCTGTGTACTTGTAGACAGTGCTTGTAGGCCTCTGCTCCTATTACAGACAGTTTATTTATGGGTTTATTAATATTATCAAACCCCTGCGCAGGGAGGAAACAGCCTGTGACTTTGCATTTTAGCCTCCTTGGTTTTTAAACCCTGTTTGTATGGGACAGAGAGGCTTCCCATAGGTGAGCCATATTGGCACAGGAGCACCAGCAGCGTCACTGCGGCAAAGGAAACTGCTAGCCCTGGTTAAAACTACAGAAAAATATCATTTGTGTTTATAAAAAAGGAAGTTTTTGTCAAGACAGACCGTGCATCCCTGCAGTCTTTAACGCTCAGTGCTAGGATACTGTGTGATTGCAAAATCAGGGGGCCAATTCAGCTGTAATGCAACATAGGACTCACCCAGGACACGTCCAGGAGCCCTGTTTCATGTTGCAGCTAAGTAGGTAGAAAATAACTAGGAAAACCTGTCAGTTATAGGGGGAATTCTTTGAGGAAGACCAGAAATAGGTGAGAGAGGAAAAAAACCCACAGGAATTAACAGACCCCAATCTAGATGTTGTTTCATCCTTTCTCCTCTCCAAGTAATCAACACTTTAATGAAAAGGAAATTGGGGGGACGCTTTATGTAATCACAAAACTGTAATAGTAAAAGGGCATTTGGGACGGGAAGGTGGATATAGGAAGAATGCAGAAGAGGGCTGAGACAGTGGGTGAAAGAGAAAAGAATGTTAGCTATTTTTCCCAGGAACAGGCAAGTGTGTACCCACAAATGCACGCACTCGGGGAATGAACCCAAGTAAAGGGAGAGGCTTTGTCTAAAGAAGGCAGTGCTACAATTTCAGTTTTCTTCTACCCGGGGAAAAGTGCCCATGGATTTTTTTTTTAGCTTCTTGAAACTACAAAGGTAATGGCTTTTTACAATACCAAGTCAATACAGAGCTGTTTTTTGTGAAAGACAGGAGAGTAAAGCCAGCTGAGCTGTGAATCTGTTGCAGCGAGGGAGTCATGAGGAATTGATTTAGTCCATGGCAGCAAACTTTCAAAGAGGAATTTGAAGGCATTTCTCTGAAGTCTTTCTGAGTGTATGGCAACATCCACAGTCTCATAGGGATCGTCTGGGACTGTCTGAGCATGTGGTGGAGCAACATCAAAGTCAAGCACCCTTTTGATCCGTGCCAGCACTGACAGATTATGATCTTGCAGTTGTGGAAGGGTGGCACTGGTGTCTCTCTGCTTTGTTGCTGCTGATCTCACAGATAAAGAGGGAGAGGACTGTGTGGCAGTGAATGATATGCTGAAGTCTTTTGGGGCTGACACAGCAGCCCTCTTGTATTAATCTTCAGGGTTTCAGGCTCTTCTATGTGTTGGTAGTAGGTTCTTAGACTTTAACACTCAGAGTATTTCTGGTATTGTTCTGGTGTGACAAGCAGTTCAGTTTTATAATCCGGTTCATAAAATGACTGAGATGAGATACTGTGATTTACCAGACTGCAAGTGTGTTTCTGGTATTGTAATTGAGTCATCTGTGGCTTTGGGAGACTTGCTTAACTTCTCTGTGCCTCAGTTTCTCATGCACTGAAGGGGGGCAAATAGAGTTGTCAATGTCATTTAGCAGTGTCTAGAGCTCTGGACCTCTGCAAATGGAAGGAAGTAGAAGGAAAATTGCACAAAATAGCCCCTTTGTGGTTACTGGGATTTATAAGCCATGGGTTTATTTTATAAATCCATATTATAACCCACTGAAGTGTTCCACCCTTCAAATTTCATTGGGAGTTTCATGTTCTCATGAAACTGGAGCGCAGACCCAACCCAAGCAAATGCTCCTCTCTCTTTCTGTACTGATCTCAGAATTTTCCTTCTGTGGTCAATCTGAGAGAACAGTATATGACATTTTGGCGTATGCGTCGCCCTCACACATGTGCGTGCACACAAGCGCCTGAAGTATTTGTGTACAGGGAGCAAAAGGCCTTTTCCTCACTTAGAAATCTCATATGCCCCTTTCCTTTCCTGCATCTTGCCATTTCTGCAGTGTTTTCTAAGGCTGACCTGCAAAGATGCAGCCGCCTACCGCTCACCAGCCAGGCTGCGAAGGGCTTACGTGGGGCCTCACTGCCTGTGAGCATGCGGGAGGTACAAGGAGATGCTGGGGGACACAGGCTGAATATTAGGTAGGGACGGAGGACGGAGCGTCCTTGCTCCTCCGGCCGGGTGAACACTGAGATCCACCGTCCAGGCAGTGTGCCAGCGTTCCTGCTATTGTCAAGCTTTCTGAATGTCCACTGATATTCAATACCTTTATTTATTTATTTACTTACTTACTATGACAGCTCTGAGTGTGCGCCTGCTGGTAAAGTACGCATTACTGCTGCCACAGCCCATAACCACTTGGGGGATTAGAAACAGGGTATTTTCCCATTTTTATTGTTTTTTTCTTGGCTGAAAAGAAACTTGGAGGGTTTGGAGATTTTCGTTTTCTGTCAGAAGGATAGGGAATTAATTTCTGATCAGCTTTGCTTTGTTCCTTAAGGACTCTGAAGCCCCATTTCAAGCAGGAGGAACCCAGAAGCGAGGGAGAGCTGCAGTTTCACATCTTATCCCACAAATCCCACGGGAACTGCCTGGGTCACTGCTTCCTCCGCACAGGCACCATTACCTAAGCTGAAGGGCTTAATATATTTCTTTGGCATATTTATATTAGCTATTAGATATATTAGGTCGTCAACTATAAGGTCTAAGTTGAAAGGGGTAATGAGAGGTGCAGACCATTCGCCAACCTGACTGTCCGACCCAGCTCCAGACCTGGGCTGTATTCTCGGCTCTGCTTATATGTGCTTATCACACATTTTTGGGTCACAAAGCTTTGTAAAACACATTTTAAAGAAGTATTTATTGTCAGTGCTGACACGTCTTTGGGGCTTTAAAGGAGGAGAGTAATACCTGTATCTGCTTTGTAAATAAAGGATTTTGACATGTGTGGCTCTCAAAAGGCACCTTTGACAAGCTCTTAAACTTTCCTAACATAAAAGGAAAAAGCACCTTAGTCAGCTTGCAATAGATGTATAGAATGTTACCAGGTGGCTGCTGCCTGTTGTGCGCTGCTCTCCTTGCAAGGACAGTGAGAGGAGCCTGAATGAATGACAACAAAGCAGATGACAGTCTCAGTTTCAGCTGGACAAGCCCACATTCGTTAACTGACTAGTCTGCCCAGTTCATTTATTATTAATTCTGAGCGCCATCCAAGTGGGAGAAGCACCTGTGTTGGGGTGTCAGCCATCAGAGGTTTCCGTCTAGCAGAGTCCTGCCCGACACAAGCTGGGCAGGCCACCAGCGCTGCTGTCGGGGTGTCAAGCCTTTGGATAGCAGTTTGGCTTCCCGTCAGGGCTTGCTGGATGAATGTGGTCACAAATAGGAAGGGAAACACATGTTAAGTATATTTTTCCTTTCTTGTCCTTTCCTCCTGACAGTTGGCCTATAGATTTTAGATTTTAGGATAAAAGTAACTTCTGTGGTTTACTTATGATTTTTTTCAACAAAATCCTATAAATCTAACCAGAACACAGGACAGCACTTCTCTGGTACCTCCATTGCAGCCCAGGGATTTTGTAGCGTTGAAGGTCAGCTCTAGGGTTCAGGTTCAGAGACCTCATACGAACCCCTCTCTGGAGGACTCAGCCTGGGTGAAGGCTCCTTTCTGTCTCTGCGCAGGACCATCTCGCATGAGAGCTCCCAACTTCCAGCTATTGCCAGTATACCCATAGATTTATACAGTCGCTTTCTTGAAATAGATTAACATATAGTCTGGACCATAAAAATAATTTGAGTTTGAAAATGATAAAGATTTTGTGTTTTAAAGCTGACATTACAATTTTTATGTTCTCTGAAAATGTTTGCCACTTAGACAAGTCCTATATGGAGTTCTTTCATTTTGTCTTCCTTCTCTTATTGAACACGTTCTTTGATATTGAAGCTGTTGAAAGAGCGATTTCCATATGAGATATGTAAACATGTGCTCTGTGTAGGCAGGGTCTTCACGTCTCACAGAAAAATATGACAGTCCTATTCTTGGGCTGAGATTTTTTCCACTGATGGGGACTGGAGTATTCTGAAGCTGTGTTTAGCAAACAAAGCTAACCTGGTGCCAAAAATATACATTGCATTTGCAGAGAGCCTGTAAGCCTGTCAAGGTAACCCTTTTGTGATACACAAGCCAAGCCAATACTGTAATGGTTGTACATCCTGGATCTATCGCAGTTACAAAATCCATACCAATGAAATGCAATGCTTATTGGAAGATCAAATTATAACAGTCATACCTATAGTCACTCTGCGAATCACTCATTTTTTTGCTCCCTCTTCTGTCGTATCCACCTGCCATACCTGAGCATGGCAGAGAGTGACTGAATTCAGGATAAGCCAATACTGCACTTAACTCTACATATCTTTGTATTTTATTGAGTGTGAGAACTGGAGACAGGTGAACTCAAACCTTTGCTACTTTTCAAAGGGCATTGGCATTTGCAGTATGCATTTAAAGCTTTAAATGAAACAATATAGCTCAATTTTTTGTTATAAATCTGCCTTTTTCAAGTTTTTGGTTGAGTTTCAGACTTGTGAGGAAAAGCTGAGAAAGGGTCTTCATTATGGACACATTCAGGCTTTAATTGACTAATCTCTCAAAGGTATCGCAAAGAGTGTTTTGATAGATAAAAAAAAATGGATAACATAAACTACCTCGAAATGCTGCTGAATCATACTCCTCTGGGCAGCTCTTTTCTGCACACCCGGACTGAGAGAATTCTATCCTCATTAATGTGGGATGGTGCGATTGGTGTCATTCATTTTCTGAGACATTTGACAAGCTAGAAGTATCTCTGTCCCTTAGAAAACTTGCCTTACCTTGAGATGTGACTAATATCCAGCCTGCTATTGATTTGCACACAAATCTAGCAATTTTGTCGGGTTTGTCTTCCTAGAAATTTAATTTAGAGATTTTCTATTAATACCAGATACTTCACCATAGGGTTTTCTTCCTACTGTATTTGGCTCCCAGCCACCTTTCAGTTCACAGACACCCATTCCAGCTGCCACTAGCCAGAGGAAGAAACCAATACACATAAATAAATATTTGCTATTCTTGGCAAAACCTTTGCGGAAGGCCCACACCCTGATTAGAGATGTATTTCCCAAGGCGTAAATAGATTTAGAAAAAAAACCCATACTATAAATGCATCATCTTCCTGTTTTTTCTCTGTAAATCTTTGGTCATGGCTTCTTATGTTGTTGTTGGAAGTTTACCTCTTAGAAAAGGTTAAATACATTGTCGAACTCAACTGAGATCCTGCCTTACCAGTCAGTCCGTGGCAAAGCTGTTGGTTAAATCTGGGTTGCAGAGTATTTACTCTTAGGGTGATGCACAAATCAGAAACAAGGCAACCTGGTTTCAGTCCCAGGGGAAATATAGAAAATGTGCTGTGGCACAACTTCCCATTCTGTTATCACAGAAGTGCCTGAAGGGATTCGGTACACGTGGAATGTTGGTGGGCAGCACAGAATGCTTCCTGGTGGCACGCGGGCTGTAACAGGAACCAGAAGATGCTATTTCTAATACGCTTTTGGAACGTGGAGGGGATAGAGAGAAATATTTCAATCTAGTTTCTAATGTTGCCTATCTGAAATTTTCCAAAATCAGCCTGTGTCATAGCCACGTTAAGAGCTTAAAATTCTGCATAGCCTTCAGCACAAGAAGGATCTTACAGACATTAGGGACCACCTGGTTTCTTAAATCCCTGCTTGGAGTACAGTGTTACAGTCAATGTACAGAAGGATATAGAAAAATCCTCTGGAATGGAAACTCCTCTTATTCTGTAAGAAATGTTTGTGGTATTCAAGACAACAGGTGAGTGTTTGTATTGAACAGATCTCCCTTGTTTGGAACAGAAGAAACAGCTCAACCGCAGAGCATGCTGCCTCCTCGGCCCCCCTCCACCGCCCTTGTTTCCACCACCGTACTTCAGGCACGGCTGGAGCACTGTAAGTGTGGCCTGGGAGCATTTCTCTTTGTTTTACGTGAGTTTTTGTGTTTGACAAAGACTGAAGTATCTCTCGAGCACTGCTTCATGGTGTCACTCGGCAAACCCATCTGGGCTGTGTTGATATGGCTCTGTTAGGACAATTACTCAACATGTCAAATAGGAATGAAACAGGGCTGGGTTTGTTCAAGCAGCTAGTTCAATTAACTTAAAATATTTTCCTTACTCTGTTTTGAGACCTTCCTAAGAATAAGGGAATTCTGAACTAAAGGGGATGGAAATGCAATAAACCAAGTACAGATCGAAAGGCTATTTCCCACCCTACACAATGATTTCAGAGTGTGCATTATATGTGTGTCCTGTTTTGCATCACATTTCCCTTACGCAGCAGGTGAAATGAAGGTCCCAAAATCCTTCTATGGAATCCATTCCCATCATTTCATTTTGCAGCAAGAAAGATGTGTTTGGGTTGCTGGTATGGAGCTTTTGTTCACCCACGTAGGCGCATACCTGCTATATATGATATGTATCCATACGCATTTGTTAACATATGAACTATACAGGATACAATGATATAGCACTTATTTCCATGGTCTGTTAACTCCAATATATTTTCCACCCCACCATAAATAATTTTTCTACCTACTGAGTAATTCCTGTTTCTTAATTCTACTATTGCAAATACTATATGCAAATTCTACTATATGTAAATTCTGTGATTATTGCTAGTGTTATGTAAATAATGATTAGAAAGATCTCTGACAAGAACTACCTAAGAAAAAATACAGTGTAAAATCCCCCATTGTCTTCAGAGAGATCAGGATTGAGCTCAGGGTGCTCTTCCCTCCAAACCAAAATCTAATTACCTTGCCTTTCCTCAACCCCTCCCCACCCTGTGCCGTGGTTTCCACAGAAAGGAGACCCAGAGACAAGATCTCCTTAGGAATGTGAGGGTGAAGTAGGGACCAGGGTCCCTGAGATTCCTCCAAGCAGCTCTGAGCATAAAATCACCCTTCACGCCATCTCCCCCATAAAAACATGAAATAAAACTAAGTAGTTACTAGGAGGATGGGACCCATGTGAATTCACTGCAAGCAATTTGTGCTTTGGAGTCTCTGCTTGTAGTTTTTCTGAAAAATGGCTTTTACTTGGAAGCTGAAGATTAGTTCTGTCAACCCAGTGTCTCTTCCTCAGTGTTCATCTGCATTTCCAGGGGAGATCGCTTTTGTTGCAGGACATAAATAAGCCAGCTTACTCATGCAAGCCTAATTTTGAAGTCAAAAGATCAGACATTCATTGATCGTTAAAGGTCTGCAGTGAATGAATGCCTAAGGGTTAGTATCTTCTGGAGCGAAGTTCACACTGCCTATACCCTGCTGAGCGTAGTCTCTATTATTAGAGCAAAGACGCTATTTTTGGAGAGGAGCTACTACTTGTGAAGTGTGATGGAGAGAGCAGGCTCAAGTCTAAGAATAGCCCAGGGTTCCCAGTGGCTTGGAGAGGAGGAGGAAGAAGTGTGGGGCAGGACACTATGTCAACGTGCTAATGTTAATGTGCCCATGAAGATAACCTTGTGACAAACTCTAGGCTTCTCCCTAAGGGAGCGAGTAAACTCTCTTGAGGCTGTAGCATTTGGTGCCTGTTTATTTATGCATTTCTCTGACATGCTATGTATGGTTGCATGTTCACTCATATGTTTCATGTCACGCAGAAGCTGCTTGCCCTGGATATGAAAGAGTTGTGTCTGGAGCTCCAGATAATACAGGCTTCTTCTCTGCCCGAATTGCATTGCCCCACAGGGCCTCCTGGCCCCCAGGTGAGTGACGTTTTTGTGATTAAACCACATCATTCTCTCACTTGCTCCAAGGTCCTTACAAAGCTGTAAAACATCTCATGCAAATGCTTTTTACTGCTTAATAAGCATATCAAGCTCTGGCTTAATTTCATTTTTATATGACTATGCATGAATCATGTAGGCTTTTTACCCTATGTTCTCATCCCTGCCTTGCATACTCCAGTCAGTTTCAAGTTCAGCCTTCATTTTTGTAGAGTTTTACAGTGGGTAGCACCCATCAAAAATCCAGGAGGCGCAATCACTTCCTTCAGAGGCTTTAGGCTAGTTTTTTCTTTGCTTTAGACTCTGTTGTCCTTTATGTGAGGGAAGGAGCCCATGGAGTGGATGTACACGAGGTGCAATGAACTTGAATGTTAGTGGAGTACATACCTCAGAAGGCAAACACCTACAATAAACATCAGAGACAAGGAGGGCAGTGGGATGGGATTCAGGAGATGTGGGATCTCCTAGCTTGTCTTGCAGTATCTCTGCCTCTGACTTGCTGGGTAGCCTTGGGCCAGTTGTTTTGGTCTCCCGCTTAATTTTCTACAGTTTGTACATTCAGAAATCTTCTGAGAAAATGGTCCACCTCTAGGGGGAAGGTTTTTGCGAACATCCCTGTAGTGTGGAGATCACCCATCTGCCTTTCTGTTCCAGTTCGTTCCCTCCAAAGAAAAACGCAACTTTTCAGGCAGAGGTACTTCCAGTTTCTCCTGGGGCACAGGCAGTCCCTATCTATGTGCCATGCCTGGTGCTTTGGGACAGTGATCTTCCTTGAGGCACCTGGGTGATGGTTTTATTATGGTACAACTAATAGCAGGCATGGCACGGGACCTTCACTACAGCAAAGTTGTGACTGAGGCTTTGGCAGCCTGAGTAGTTAAAGAGCACCCAAACACTGTTTAAAAAGTAAGGGCAGTGCATCACAGTAAAGGTTCGGTTATATGGCAAAGCTTAGCTTTAATTATTTAGAAGTCAATACTTCAGAAGGTATTTGTAAATAGCCTAGAAGATGCAATGTGAAAGCCACAAAGTCTTGTTTTATGACCCTTGAGTTTTCTGTTCTGCCATTTTGTCTTTGCTGAGATGCAGGATGAGGTATACTCATTTAACATGTGAAAGATGAGGTGTGGAGGGAAGCGATGTGAACTGTTTGTCCTGTCCTGTATTGAGAAAAGTCTTTTCTGCATTATGAAACAGCCCTGCAGTGTGGTTGGCCATGATCCAGAGATGCAATACATGTGAAAGAAGCAGTTGTTATTTCAGCCTTTGGTAGACTGTCTTTTTTTTAAAAAAAAAAACAAAAACAAACCCTCTTAATACTCTCTCTGACTTAAATTGGAAGAACAGTAATATTAATTCTGTTGTTCTGCAAGGTCCATTGCTATAAATACTATTAATCTTGCATCCAAATGATCTCTGATCCCTCCAAGAATATTTTTAAATGGAGTAGGCTGGCAGATTTTATGACCATGGCAGACAGTAGGGTAGGTATAACATGGCTTTGGAATTTTTAATTATAAATTGCAGGACTGTATCTTATAATGGGACAATGTTAGAACCAGCAATCCTCTGGGCAATACTTTTATGACAATGGTCACTTGGAAAGAAATGCTACCATTAAAAAAAAAATAATCCAAGAAGTATTTCTGAATTCTTTCTCCTGTAGCTTGCATGACTTTCAAAGGAGTTGTGAAATCTCATACTGTTGACTCAGCTGAATTTTAACACTTTTTCATAAGAAGAAGAATCAGATTTATAATGATATAACTCAGAGTATAATTCCTCCCGTGTGTGACCTAAAGTAAAATGAGAAGAAATAAGACAGAATTTGGCTCTGACTCTAATAGCCTGCATTATGATTTACATTATTGAAAATTTAAGTAACTCTACCGACTAAAATAGTTGGAATAATTTGCATTTGAGGGTACACTTTGCTCCCATTCATGTATAATTTGCATCGTGTTTTGGACAGTATAAGTCAGCCAGGATCCAAACCCAGAGTGAGTGATTTGTACAGGGAATTTAATGCTCCTCTGATGCAGGCTCATGGGAATTTTTTTCCTTAGTCATTCAAAAATAAAAGGTGGTCCATGAACTGAAGCATTCCAGAAACAAAACTATTTTTCAGACTTTTTTTCTGAAATGGTGTTCAAGGTCTACCTGGATTAAGAAGTCTCCTGAAAGGAGAATCAGGCTCATTTGAGAGAAATATCTTCAAGATTCAGACGTGGTGGCAATCTTCCATGTCCATATCACGCTGCAGAGCCACATGTTTTACGCCACTTCCCTTACCACCCCTTTGGCTGACCTCCTTTGCCAGCTGACACGGTGTCTCCCTGTCCTCATTGTCGCTAATTCTCCAGGACTCCAATAACTTCTCATCTTTCATTTGCCCCAGACCTTTTTTTCTTGCTAGTTTTCTTTTTCTAGATGTCCCTGTGCTTCTCGTGTCAGTCCAACTCTCCAGCCCGCTGTTCAGTGATGGCACAGACCTGGCATTTAGAGGCCACGTTCAAACACCACATCCAACACCCCAACCTTGTGGGTTCATACTGTTTCCAGGAAACACCTACAAGACCATGGGTTGAGGGAAGGCAACCACCAGTGCCTTCTTACTAATGCATTCACTTTTCTCCCTAGGGTCCACAAGGAATTCCTGGTATAATGGGACCAAAGGGGGAGAAAGTAAGTTTCAATGTTATGGAGTTTGATATGTTTTTGAGGGGACAAAGAAAGAGATGGAGGGGGGCTTGTGTTCACTTTTTTCTTTGTCTGTTTAGTCACTGGTGGGCCTTTTGGATGTGGGGATTTGCTTTAGTTTGAGTGGTAAACTGTGAGTATGTTTGAAGCTGCAATTTCAGAGTTCATTTTCAATCTTGAAATATTTTTATGGTTTCTCATGATAGTTACCTCTGTCTACAGTGTGTGTTAAGAAAGCAGCTCAGGTGCCCAAGCCAGTGATCTTACTGGTCCAACAGCCTTTGACCGCCTTGTCCCTCTGGGAGGACCTGAGAAGCAGAGCTCTCATATGCAGTGTTAATTGTGTGGGTCAGCACAGATATTAAAAGTGGTCTATATGTTAAGTTATGATTTCAGATCTGCAAAACGTTTGCTCCGTGATGATGCGTGAAGAGCCTTATACTTGAAGCTCAGCACGTAATTACATGCTTTGCTATACAAGGGGGTGACTATAGATTTAGGGCTGGAAACACAGGAAAGACTAAGGAGCTCTGTTAAAGTAATTCTCATTTTACCTCCAGAAGCAAAGTCATGAACATAAAGATATTGAGAATATGTATGGTGACCATGAGACTAATATATTCCTTTCTCTGGCAGGGGGAGATTGGCAGGCCAGGAAGAAAGGTATGAACAAAGGTGCTGTCTCAGACACCGGTCTAATACTTGACACGTAGCATCTGAGAGGGATGCAGACAATAGTTAAATAAAATTAGCTGATGCTGAAGGTTAACCTGTTTGTGCAGCTTCCTCTGGTACCCAGGGTGGGTGGTGGGGAGCTCTGGGCACAGGACTGGAGAGCTGGGCTCTCTGGCTTGGAGACCTGTCCCAGCTAGTTTGAATTCAACAGATTCCCTCAGTAAGAGCATGTGGCTCTGGCCAGACAATTAAACAGAGTGGGAAATTACCTGAACTATGTCTCTGTGGACAGAGGCAGCAGAGTATGTGAGCTATCATAAAAGATGTATTAAAAAAAAACACCAAAAAATCAAACCTTTCACTGCTCCAAAGTCAAAACAAGGCTCAGCCGAATAGACCAGAAGGAGGAATATTCATTAATGATTACACTCACAGACTTTTGGCACCGATGCAATATGCTGACTACAATCCTATACTTGGTGACATATGAGCCATGATATATTGTCAAAAATATGTGCCCCTACATGTGATGGAACAGAATACGTTATCTCAGTCGCTAAGTGCCTCCATTTAATGTAATTAACTTTAAAAGAAGACAGAAATGCAGGATGAAATCAAAGATATGCAGGGAGTAGTCACTAACCAGGAAAAGAAATACCCTTCTAATAATATACCAAGGATTTTAACACCCTTCTAATAATATATAAAAGATTTTCACACCAGCTACCAATTAGTAATTCAAATAAATACAAAACACGTAAGCAAAAGAGGTCTTTTTCTTCAATTTAAATTGCAAATGCCCTAATGTAAAAAAAAAAAAATTACTTCTATAAATTCAAGTGTTCAAACCAGTACTGTCTCAGAGAGAGTCACCCATCAACCTAAAAGAAAGTGCAAACTGTAAACACAGTACGTCAGTACTTACTCTTCTGACAAAAACTAGTATGTCATAAATGAGAAGTTACCCAGGTTGGAAATAAAACAGTATAACTCCTGCTAAAAGCTGTCTGGCTTGTGGGAGGTCACTCTTAGCCCCAAATGTCATGATGACATTTGCAAGATCATTTTGTCAAGTGGCATAAAGCAGTGGACAGCAGTAATCTGCAGCATTTTAGGAGATATTCAGAGTGATTTACAGGCAGTAGTTAGATAAATAACTGTAGGTATGCAGTTATTGCTAGTCATATGGTAGCTAATAAAGAGCAATTATAGCTAGGAATATGAGAGTGTTCAGAATAAGAATAATAGTAAATAAAAGTAGGAATATAATAGTAAATAAAAGTAGGAATACCTTAGTTGAAGATTTGGTTCTGTTCTTAATGTAAATTGGATTCGTACTCATATAATTCCATGAAGGTCTTTCTGATTTACATCAACTTATTAAATAAAAAGAGGATTTAAGTTATTAATACTGGGGGTTTAGGATTATTATTTTGGCTGCATGTAAATTTACTCTGTAGCTGATCTACTTATTTGAAACAGTATAACCTGATATTTCTGCAGGCCCACGCTACTTCCAGTAGCATCAACACAAACTGTATTATGAATATGATATAGTATTTTTTTGTATTAAAAGCAGGGTAAAGAAGCATTTGCATGTCTTTGCCTGAAAAACCTATATTGCTCTGTAAGTCCTGTCTGTGGTGGAGGCCTGTGTGTAGGAATGATGTTAAATGAATTGTTGTAATCGATGTTTTCCGTTCAAGGGTAGACCAGGTCCCCCGGGCGTCCCTGGGATGCCAGGACCAATAGGATGGCCTGGACCTGTGGGACCGAAGGTAAGACTAAAATTCACATGGGATAACCTGTTAAGCCTCATGATCTGAACACAACAGTTTTCTCAGGAAGTCTCTAAACCGCTATCTGCTGGAGACCGGGAAGTTGCAGCAGTGCAAGGACACTCTGTGCTTGTACCATTTCTTACGCTTTTCTGCAAAGACCTGCCCAGTCTGGGGTTAGGTTACTCCACCTTCAGCCTAGCCCCTATAGCATTCCTTATCTTGATTAAAATATGTCAATGAGAAATTGAAAACCAATCTAATGAAGACTCATTGATAACCACAGGCGTCTCACAATCCCATGAATCGGTGTTTCAAAACTGACCATCATCTTTGTGTCTGCTTTTTATGATGATCTCTTTGCCTGAGTTTGTACTTCTTGGCAGTGTAACTGTGTGTCCTTGTGATCACAGGGAAAATACCAGGCTGCTGTCAGGGGAAAGAGACTACAAACTCTGTGGATTGCTGATCAGGTCTTTGAAGTTCATTCCCATACAAACAAACTTTTATTCCTATGCTTTTTAATAACCAATAGCAGAAGAAATGGCGGGACACACTTTGCTACTGCAGAGTGCTTGCTTCATCTGCATTTATTATAAAAAAGCTGCAGGACAGTCCTTTACTGAGTATTACTTTATGCAAAAGGTATACAGCTCTTCACAAAAGCCACAGTGTACGAAGTTTCTACTGAGACTTTTGAGACAACTTTTCTTCAATCCAGTATGCATCAGGCAAAAGGACCACACACAATGTTTAATTCGAAGCTGTATTTTCCAGTAAATCTTTGACTCCTCATTTGCTCCATGAAGGTCGGTGCCCCCAGCTCAGAGGACATGATGCAATAGCTCTTGCTACAGCAAGAATAATAGCAGATGACTTCTGAATTCAAGCCACACCTGGGAAGCAGACCCTCAAGCTCTTCACAGCTATGTTAGATGAGGAACCTCATATTATAGTATGTGGAAATGTAGGTGAGCAACAAGAGACTATGTACCAAAAAGGAGCTGATGTTCGCTTTGAACTGTGAGATGAGAAATGGTGTCCTCCCAAATGCATTGTGGGAGCAGTGAGGGCAGAAGGAAGATCCAACTACCTAATTCCCTCAGTCTGCATACTGAGAGCAGAGCAGTCAGAAAGCTCATTCAGTTGGCCTTTTCCTTATATAAGCTCTACTTTTATTTATGAACTCTTCCTAATTTTTATTTTATCTTCTCTTTGTCTATTCTTATGCTTTTTCATCACACTCCTAGAAGCATCCCTCACATTGGGTAGAAGGACTGCAAGTCCTAATTGCTGTTTAATTCCCATTCTTCTGCTTTTACTGCCTCTTCTGACACCTGTCTCCTCTGTTCTTTAGATGGGTTCCCATTTTCATTTCTTCTGGTCTTTATAGATTTCTCTTTCCTGTCTGTCCGTGAACACTCCAGTCGAATAGAAGCCAGCAGATCTCTTTCCTTTCTCTTCTGGTGTTTGACCTTCCCAAACTCCTGATACTCATCTTCACTGTAGTCATTCATTGCATCATCTTCTTGCTGTAAATCTCCAATAAGCCGTTGGGGTTTTTCTTATTCTCATCTCTGTGTCTTCTATTCCTTCAGCTGGTCTCATTACCTGTCTTCTCTTTCTTAGACACAGCCTTGGTACAATCCTTATTTCTCCTACTTTGTTTCTTCAAGCCCTTTCTGAACCTCTGCTGGGGCAGCAGCCACTGTGAAAATCCTCTCCACTACTAGGACAGTGAAAGACAAAGGAGAATGACAGCCAACTGTATTCTGCTGGTAGGGCTGCTGCGTGTCTGCGGGGACTACTCCGTATTTCACCCTAGATATAATTAGCTGACAGAAGCCAGGGAAGTTGTTGTAAAGTCTTTTCATGATTTACTGGCTCCAAACCACTGTAAAGCACATGATGTCTCAGAATTATGATGAAAGCTGTCACTGTGCCTCCCCAAGCCATAAAGGCTTGCAGCAAAATACCTTTCTTTTCTGCAACTCAGTAGAAGTGATGCTGGGTAGAGACGATGAACCTTCATGCAGTAAAAGGATGCACTGCTGCTGCTAATTTGCTTGCATGTCCTTTAATAGCATCTGGGAAAACTGAAGCACAAGTTACACACCCAAGAAAATGCAAATAGAAGAATAAGATAACATATGAGGACTCAGGCAGAATGCAATTGCAATGTAGACCTCTGACTACAATGCTACTCCAAGGTCAGGCTTGTCTCAAGTACATTCAAATATGACCTCATCAGAGAGCCACAATCAATAACTCTCTTTATTGACCCCTTTAGGGTGAAAAGGGAGAGTTGGGTGTGATGGGATTGCCAGGTACAAGAGGACCAATGGGCTCCAAGGTTTGTTAATCAAACGGTGCATTTTCAGACATTGGTTTCTAATGCTCTGCTGACAGCTGCTTCCCTCGTGAATTCGCTGGAAAGCATTTATCAAGATATATCTTTTCTAATACAGCTAAAAAGATATGTTCTCCTTCAAGCAAGGTCATGTTGTCTGGTTGGGCTTGGCTGTGTTTTTCGCTTTTCATAAAAATGCTTTTGTGTAAATTACTGTCATGCAGAAATTTATTTTAAAAGCAAAACTTATATATAATTTTATCCTAATAGAAAACTGGAGTTCTTAAGTTTATCTGCAACATTAACTTGTGTCTGCAACGTTTTCCACCCACCTCATAAGACTGTGGAGATCATTTCGGTCCTTTACTAAAACTATCCATATGTATTTCTCAGGTTGCCCAGAGAGGTGGTAGATGCCCCATCCCTGGAAACATTCAAGGTCAGGTTGGACGGGGCTCTGAGCAACCTGATCTAGAAGATGTCCCTGCTCCTTGCAGGGGGGTTGGGCAGGATGACCTTTAAAGATCCCTTCCAACCCAATCTGTTCTATGATTCTATTGACAGTTGGATAGTAAGCACAATTTGGTCTGGATTTTCTAGTATCTGTACATCATTGTCTATAGCATAGCCTCTGACTTTAAAAATTTAGGCCACAACATTTTAAGGTATTTGGAAAAAAATATGTAATTAGCGTACTCAAATAAAGGACTGGAAAGAAGAACCAAACACTTGTTTATTATATATTTTTTAAAGAGAAACTCAGTTTTACAGTAATCTTCACACCAGAGGGTTACTTAAGTGTAATTTAAGGATGTTTCACAGGGGAAAAAAAACAGAAGAGGAAGATTATTGCTAAAATTATTTTAGGTTATTAATTGTGGCATCCAAGGCTTCATTCACTTTCAGTTACGTTTTATTTCCCTTGTTTCAATTTTAAAAGCAATATCAAACCTGCTGGCTTTACCTGGCTTTTTCACATTGGCTTTTGGGCTGAGTTTTCTTGCCTTTAATTCATATTTCATAGTTCTGTTTCAGTGCCATTTTAGAGGCTATAAATATTCATTTGCATTTACAAGTTTATGCAATTAATTATGTGCGCTTCATTCTTTTTTTCTTCACTTTAAAGTTTGAAAGTCCTGCTTCTTGAGTAATCTTGAAAGGAAGAAGCATTAAAATATCTATCATTCCCTTTAGGGTTTTCCTGGAACTAGAGGAGAAAAGGTCAGTGTGACAACAGAATAATGTATAATTTAACAATTGGAAACAGTTATGTAAAAAAAAAGTAACTGTAGAAATGAGATTGAATTTTGATGGAGTGAAATCTGAAGGTCCCACTGAGAAATGAAAACAGGCATTGAGAAGCACAGTCCTTTGGCTTGGGCAGGGATGATAAAGAAGTGAGGTTTACACCCCGTCTTCTTATGAACAAGTTACTAGAGTACACCTCACTGCAGTTTCCCCGTCTGTAGAATGGGTATAATAATCCCTAATTGTTGGCCTGGTTTATTTAGGCTGTATATACTTTGGAACAGAGACAGTTTTTACTGTAAGACTATACAGTGGGACCTGAACTTGGATGAAGCCAATTGGGGAAAAAAACAAAGTTTGGAAGTATTACGTCTAGGAAAGGAGGTGTCTAAAGTAATTATCTGGGGAGAATGAGTTCCTTTTTCTACAAGCCTTACTCTTAATTCTGTTATAATAGCAATGAAAGTAATAAGGAAACATTTGAGGGTATCTACCATACACCTCGCTTTGGAGATATTACTGTATTCTGTGTGATTCCAAATAATGCCTCGTGTAGGAAAAGTATTTTTTGCTTCTTGTGAAATGGTAGTAATTAAGCTGTTGTCACCCTGTTATCTCTCTCCAGGGATCCAGAGGTGACAGAGGTGACAAAGGAGTCAAAGGAGACCAGGTAATTTTCTTTTCCAAAGGCCATGAGCTTTAGCTGAATGTACATATGAGGTCTCATGTACTTCTGATAGCAAAAAACAGGAGCTGTATGGAGGAAGGGAGCCTGGAGGCATCTTCCTGGGAGGGCAAAAATGGTGAGGGCAGGCAGTGGTCCTACCTGACGGGAGGGCGGTGGGGCAGCCTCCATGGCCATGTGCCCCCCAGCCCCAGCGCATCAAGGGGTGATGAGGTAGAGGGGGATTTCCCTGGAGGTAACTTCAGTCTCTCCTGGCCTGGGCAGTCCAGAACCACAACAGCTTGCCAAAATGTTTTTTCGCTTGTGATATGATAATGCTGTGAGGGAGAAAAAAAAAGAAAGGGGAGATTTTTTACTTGGGGGTTCATAGTTTTAACTAAGAAAGGAAAAGTAAACTGTTTTTCATGTAAATTGAGAGATGCCATTCCCAAATGCAGGCTCTGGGAGTTGTCCAGGTAGCTGGGTTGCTTGTAGACCAAGCACAACCGGGATGTTTTTGCCGACGAGAGGAAGCAGGCAGCAGAGGATCAGACAGAGGAGTAGTGTTACCATACAAGGGGCTTTACAATAAAATTTTGCTTTTAATTCTCCACCTACTGCATCACCCACGGTGCTGAATCACAGTGCGGGTTTTTTAACCAATATTAGTACAGTACATGGCACTTGATTTTCTTCCTTCCAAGGAAGGCACTGCTTTGTCAAAGATCATTCCACATTTTTTGATGCTTTTTCTCCTTTTACTTTGTAGGGAGAAATAGGCTTCCCTGGAATGCTGGGACAAAAAGTAAGTGGGCATGATGTATTGGGGAGTTAAGTGCTGGCATAGGGTCAGTGAATGGCTTCAGGGACATCCTGGAAAGTATAAGGCATTAAAGGTATTTCTTGACTCAATGATCAACCCTTCTTGGACTTGATTAAATTCTTTAGGCTTTTTATCTTAGGAGAGAGATGTCACTCTGAGATGTAGTTGTTTGTTCTTGTTTCTTTTTTTTCCCCAGAACTTTTTTTTAGTCATAATCTTCCTCCTGGTTAACATGTTCAAACTCTTGATTATAGATTCATAACTGGCCTAATTGTGTGGGTGTTATTCACTTGAACATAATAAATATTTCCTTCTTGATACTCTCAATAAAAATGGCACTACTATAAATGGCAGTGGTAATCCTGACCATTTTTTATATCATTGTTATTCTGTACTTAAAAACCACTCACAATTCAGGTGTTGTTTTACAGATAGAATTCCTAAATTATGATAATCTTATGACATAATCGCATCTTATCTCTGAAAGTAGGATAAAGAAATAATGTTGCTTCTAAGGAGGCCAGAAGATGAGTCAATTCACCTTCTTTTCCCTGAGTGACTTTATTACACATTCATCTGCAGAGCAAGATATTGCTAAAAGGGACAGAGAGTTTTGCTAGCCTTGACCTCCCCAAGTCTCCAAGCATGTTTCAGATCTCCCTATTTGGCTTCCTCTTTAGGAAAGGATTTTTCAGGGAAATTTGGGTAAATTGTGAGAGACATTTTTCACTTTATGTTTGTTTTAAAATATTTTATTATAATTTTGATGTTCTGAGGAAAAAAAATGATGCCAGCATTATCTAGAGGAATCGTGTGAATTAGAGCACCCTCCGCCTGCTATCTTGTATAAGGCAGGTATAACCACGGTAATGTGCATTTATGTACTGATGTCCTGCTTCCTTCCCTCCACACCCTCCAAGGGAGAGATGGGCCCAAAGGGACAATCTGGAGTTCCAGGACACAGAGGACCTATAGGAAGACCTGGAAAACGAGGCAAACAAGTAGGACCATGGTGTTTCTCCTTCCTGTGACTCCTGGTGTCTGTGTGGTCATGGCGTATGATCGTGCGGTCTGTGCTGTCATGGTACCGTGCATTTTGTCACAGCAGGACTTGACAGAAGTCCTGGAGCTCCTCACATGCATGCACAGGCAGTGCAGTAGTTAAAGCCTCAGCTTTAGGGCTGGACCCTTATCTGCAACATTCAGCTCCCTGGCTGTGCAGCATGGGGAAAGTTTTATTTTCCCTGGCTTGGTAATGAACTAATTGAATATAACTTGAGCAAACCTCGAATGCCTCCTTTGAATCCTAAGCAACACAGAGCTGCAGTCCCAACCCCACCTGATGGATGACTAGAGAGCTGAAGCAAGGTCCAGGTCTCAAAGGGCGTGGGATGTAATGCCATTGGGCCCTACACTTTGTAGATCCCTAGCCCTGAGGCTGACTTAATGAGCAGGGCTGCTTGATTTACAGACAGCTTGGTTGGCTGCAATGGCAAATGGGATATATCCAAAATTCAACACTTTTCAGCCTGCCCAGGTGTCATCGTCCACCCCTAGCAAAAACAGGTTCCTGGGATGAGTGAAGGAAGGTTTGTAGGAAAACACTGGATTTCTGGGGCTCTGAATGAGGGAAAGATTGCTGTAGATGCTACAAAAACCAGCCCTCCTCTCCTCAGCCTCGGGCAGAGAGGCAGTGTCAGCATCTTGCAAGGCACATCCCATTGCCCATCCATGAATTTTCTCCTTGGCTTACCAGTGCAAAGAGCTACACTACTACTGTTCGCAAAAACACTGCTTGTGTGCACTGGCAGTAGGCGCCTGTACACTAAGAATGGTATGCTGTAATGGATTAAACTGGTGTGTGGTCTGTGGCCATGAAAGCCATCCAAACCTCAGTCCTGTATTGCACTATAATACAGTCCTGGTTTCTAGCACACACACTAAGTGTGCATCCTGTGCCTCTTCAGGACCGCCTGGAGGATGCTTTCTGTCCACACCATCCAATTTCGTTGAATCAGGCTTTGCCCAGGCCCAAGTGTTGGTCAACAAAAATCAACTTGCAGAGCCACAAGGCCCTGGAGATGTCCCACACACAGTGCAAAGAACCAAAGCACCAAAACACCCTCTTTGTTTCTCCCATTTCCTCTGCTAATACTAAATGAAGATTGATTTTTTAGACTGGATATTTATATGACAGTTCTCACGATAGTACTGCATGCCAGGGACAGATTCTTCTGTGCTGAGAAAGATCAGGAAGACACCTAGTGACCTTAAAGGATGGTAATCTCATATGGAGGCTGTTCAGGAATGGGATGGTTGACAAATGGTCCTTATTTAGAGCTTAAAATAATTAAGCTGGCAGAACTATTTTTTCAGACTTTCAGGTGAATTGCAAAGACCAGGAATTGTGTGTAAATTTGATGCTGATTCCATCATAGCATTTTCCAAGGATAAGGTAGCCATATTGGTATAGTTACCCGTTCAAGTCACCAAATAAGCTTCTTTCAGTGCACCTTTCCTTGTGTATTTATTTTAAGCAATGATATTGGGGGTAACAAGACCAGTTCCTGGTGCTCTGCATTGCCACCTGCAGAGCCTGTTTCTTTCCACTGACTGAGAGGGAAGAGAACCTGTTCTCACTAGACCGACTTCGGTATTAATGTGCATCTGCTCAGGTACAGAAGATTGTAGATGTGGGGGTTAATGGGCTCCATTGAAAGTGGTTTATTTGCAGTCTGGCTGTGCCCAGCATTGCGAACAGAGGCACATGCCTGCTTCACTGTCGGTCTCATGCCATCAGCTAATATCCAAAGTGAAAGAAGAGCCAGTGTGGGGAAAAATTAAAAGTTGGGTGCTGGGGAGGGGATAACAGGTCACCAAGTAAGGTAGGTATGTGCAATGTAAGTCTGCTAGATGACCCAAAAGAAATATTATTTTTTTTTTCTTTGATTTGTCAGGTTTTAAAAGCTGATGCATGCTCTTCACTTTTGTTTTGGGGTTGGGTTTTTTTTGTCATCTGTGCTCGTCTGTCCTGCCAAAAGTAATGTGCATGTGCACAGCATATCTTTCTGCAGTGTAAGGCAAAGAGGACACAGTGCCTGCAGATCAACCTGAACACAGCGCACTTCTTACTTGACCTTAGACATTTTGTTAGATTACACAGTGTCTTAATCAAAAAGTGGTGACGTAAGGTGTGTCATAATTTAAAGCAACAATCAGTGTGACTAAAAGAATTATAGTCTGGTCCTAAATTATGATTGCCAGGCCCAAGGCTTGGTACACAACCCCTTCCTTGGTGCCCTGAAAGCAATTTCAACATTGATCTTCTGCAGGAAAACTGTGCTTCCCACTGTTATTAGTAAACTAGCTATTTCCTTTCTTCTTTTTCAATCCTTTGAAAAAACTTGAGAGTGGGATTTTAAGCCTCTATAGGTCTGGCCACTGCATTTAAGTGCTGTAGTTATCCTCTGGCTGTTTGTTCAGCTGAGGGGATAGTTTCCATCAACATGGGGCCATTTCCTGTCCCTTGATCCTGCTGACATCCCCAGATAAAAGCAGCTAAATTAGGAAGGTGTCACTTCCACTTCCATTTTGAGATACGTCTTGATTATCTCACTGACTTCTTCAGCTCTCCTCTGCCCCTGGGGCAGGCTCTTCCTAAAAGGTGGCCAGGAGGTAGGAGTCATAAGTCACAGCCTCGCTGCCCTCAAACTGGGATATAACACCCAAAGGTTTGTAACTTGGGAACTTACCCTAAGGAACAAGTTTAGGGTTTCAGCCTTGGTAAGGAAAGGAATGACTTAGAGCTTTAGATAACATTACTTTGAAAGAAGGGAGAGGAATATAAATATTGTCCATGGGAAAAGCTTTTCTGAATGCCATGGGTGCATGTGAAAAGAAACAAGGCAAAAATATTTAATATAAATCTCACCCTTATTATTTAATCTACCTGTGCTAAACAGGTGAGCATTGAGCAATCAGTCCTCCAAAGCAGGAGATCCAGCGGACAGGTCGTTTTCAGGCAGTACGTGTCTGACTGGCGCTGGCTTGCCTCTGCCAGTTCGCTGTTGTGTGGGGGAAAGAGATTTCCCACAGACTTCTTTGGGTCTACAAAATACTGTTCTGCTGGTTCTGTGTCGCGTAATGTAAGAAGTAGTTAGGGATCAGCATCACTGACATTCACATAAATCCTGGAATATTTTGATGGCACAGAGCTTACCTAACAGGATTAAACAAAGCAAATATTCAATTAGTTCTTTATGGGCCCCAGCAAAATCAAGCTTCTTCTGTTGAAATGGTGCAACTGACATTCAAACATATCCATGGGATACAAAATATTATATAACAACAAATTATTTTAGCATATATTACTAGATATGTTTAATTACTCTGAATTTAAACATGCAACCACTCATCATGCACCTGTGAATGCACATTAACTTGGAATTGTACTATCCTAAAATAATTCACCTCCTTTGTCATTAAAGGAAAGCTTACATAGTACATGTCATCCTTGTTATGCTAAATAATTTATGCAGTTACATAAAAATCAAATCACATATTTAAACTTTGAGTTAAGTAATACCCTTCTGAAATATAAAGCTGAGAAATCCAAGCCTTGGAGAGTATATGAGCAGGAAGATAAATACAGTTATTTTTAATAAGTGTCACCATATTAAATTCAGGAGCAAAAATAGGAAGGTACTGAACAGTTCTAGGGTGAAACTTCCAAATGCCAAAGGGTATGGCTGCACAAACAAGCTCCCATGAGGCAAATTAGGGCTTATTTTACGGAATATTTAGCTATTGTATAGTAACTGTGTGTAAGCTCATCTCCCATAGGTAATTTTACAGCATTTAGACTGAGTGATTGGTAAGGTACCAGAGGGACACCATTTGCCACACACTAGCTTTCACTTTGTAAAGCCAAGCCCTGGCTTGCCTTGCAATGATTTGTTAACAGAGCTATACCCACAGTGAAAGTCAAGGAGATACAGGAGTCCAGGCACCTAAAGTACTTCTGAAAACAGTGTGGCCCTCAAAGTCATTGGTGTGCTTCTGAAAGACTGCATCCTAAGACTGGGAAATGTCACTGTGGAAGCCCTTGCCAACTCCTTATTGAATTTTCAGTTTTTTTCCCCATTGTGTACTAGTGCAGTAACTAAAAATATCCAGGGTCACCTATTTCAGCTCCACCAGCCCTTTTGTTCTGAGCTGCACTGACTCCTAGAGAGCTACCAGGGGTAAAAAGGCATCCTTAAAGAAAGGTCACCAGAACAGGGTGATTCCTGACTCCACACAGAGCAGATCTGCTGGGACTATTCACTTCTAGGAGCTGAAGTCCTGCCTGGATATGCTTCTCTGTCTCCATGTAGAAAAGGACAACACCTCTTCTCTGGGGTGGTGGCTATGAAGTTCATGCTGCATGCTCCTATTGGCAAATGTCTTGGGTCTCTTGAAAGGGAAAGCAGTGCTGGCTGGAAGAGGTTGTGTGTTACTAATAGTTTAGCAAATAAATGGATGTCTCCTCTCTCCTAGGGGCTAAAGGGAGACATTGGACCTGCGGGTATCATGGGTCCACCTGGAAGGCCTGGTCCTTCTGGCCAGCCGGGCCCTCCTGGACCTTCAGGATTGGGTAAGCAGGAGATTGGGTGAGTTCCTAAACAGTGTCCCTGCCCCCCAGCCCTTCCTGACTCATCACGTATGCCTACATAGGCCCCTTTACAAAAAGCACTGCAGGGCTTCATTTGCTTCTCCACTGACAGCAAGGAGAGGATTTCTCCTGAATGCAGATCATGCCATCCTTGTCCATTATAAGGACTATATACATTACTTTAAAGCCTACATTATGGCTTCTGATGTTTCAAATAAAACCCAAAACATAACCTGTGGGACTTTTGTAGATGGGGATGATGAAAAGCCATCTGGCAACCTTGGAGGGACTCATTAATCTTCATCATCAAAGGCCTGCTGCTTCTCCAGATATCCTGGCTTACAATGAAAGATTGTGATTTCTAATCAGCCAGCACATACGCACCCTGTGCAGCTCTGTAAAATAAAAACAGATGAGACTCAAGTCACAATGGCAGTAAGGAAAGAAGGGAAGAGAAGGAACGGGGTAGAAGTCAGAGGGAAAAAAAAGGATGGGGGGAAAAAGAAAGGATGGGGAGAAAAACCCTCTTTTTTCTAGTTAAGTGCTGTAGATCTGTGCTCATTGCAATTGTGCGTGTTGTAGAAATCACAAGAAAAATCTTCTAACAGATAATTGTAGAGCTTCAAAACTATGCATGCGCATGAACTCTAGGCAGCTTGTGGGACCAAGCATAAACATGAAGTACAATACACAACCCCCAGTGTTCAGTGAGAGTGAACCCTCAGGTAGGGTTTTCTCAACTTGCATACATACTAAAGCACCTGAAAAGAAAACCAAAAGCAGTTGGAAACTACTGTTGCCTCAAATGGACAGCAGCTGCTTTCACTGCAGCTGGTCTGTTCAATGTCCTCTTCCATTTTCTTTCCCTTTTTCTTTGCTTGCTTACATCAGTGGGCAGGAGGTCTCTTCTTATGGTGTGGTGGAAATGGTATACCTGTGAAGCTGGAGGCTGCTTCAAAATCTTCCCGCATCTCATGTCTCCCATTATGAAACATCTTTGTCTCGAGTAAATTAGCTGGAAGTTTTCATAGGGCAGAATTTTCACCATGCCAATGGGAAGGCAGCCAGGATCTTGAGATTACTTTTTAAAGGCTTTATTCCGTCCACAGAAAGTTTATGTGTCAGGCTTGTTAATCTTTTTCCTCTAGAATATAAATTCTGATCCTAAAAGGCTTTTCTGTAATGATGTCACTGTTTGCAGTATGAACATGTTGGCTCATAGTCTAATTCTGCAGAGTAGTGCATCCTTGCCAAAGTTTGAAAGTCAAAGAGCAGCATTTTTTTTAACTTTTATTTCTAGCATTCCTGTATTTCTAGTCTGGTTTTCCTGTACAGAAACCTCTTAAAAAGCATTGCTGAAATGGCTGTACAAATGCACAAGCCCAATGCGTTGTCGATGTATACAGGGTCTGGCTCTACTAAACTTGGTGCATAGGTGCTGTAGAATGATCTGTGTGTTCATCATGTCCTGAATTTCCATAGCTTCAAGCAGGCTGACATTTATTCTCTCTCTTTCTCTGTAAAGTTGGTAGAAAAATTTAAAAAGTGATCCAAAACAATATGACCGCGGTACATACTCCGGTCTTTCTCCTGATGTGCTGGAATTGGTGGTTCTGGCAATCCCTCCCTCAGTTCCCAGTGGATGAGGTGGGAGATGTGCATATCCGAAAATTTAGGTAAATGCATATATCTACCTGACCTGTACTTTTTCCACTAAGGCAGCGTTTGTATATTAACTTCATAACAAAGCAACCTGGTATTTTGCTTCCTAGGGCAATTCGCAATAGGACCAAAAGGGGAAAGAGGACTTCCAGGGCCTCCAGGGAGATGTCTCTGCAGATACCCACAACATGTGAATAACCCACCATATGAGGAACCTGTGTTTGGACACAGTTATCCGAAAGTCCCCGCGGTAAGCAGATTATCTGGGAGAGGATGTAAGTGATTCTTAAATACTTTTAATATTAGAGGCATTGTATTCACTAATGGTTTGGATTTAAGATGTCTGTATGTGGGCAATGTGTTACCTCCAGTATCCACAACCTCTGAGATCCAGCCAGTGCAAAAGAGTCTCGTCTCATAAAGAGTCTGAGGGTTGTGCGATTGAGGTGCTGAAATGCAGCTGTTTCAAACCATTGGTGATGCAGCACATTTAGAAACATTTTTACAAGCCTGAGGATGCTCTCTTTCATCTGCTACTGTACATATGTAATCTGTTCTTTTTATTTCAGTCAATTGAAATATATTTCAGATTGGTCAGCGAAGGAAGCATCTCTTTCTTGCTTATTTTTGATATCTTCTTCTGCAAAGACAGTGATTTCAGAATTGAATATTGGGGTCAAACATTTTGTGTATAAGATAGAACTTCCTCCCAAAGCACAGACCCTCCGCCTTGAAACAAAAAGGAGTCTCCACAAATGAAGGAGGTCAGACTTCTGAGCTCCTGTCTGTAGACATACACAGTATACAGCTAATTTCAATCAGTAGCCTTCTGGAAAGCATTTTTACGAGCAAATTGGACAAAGTACACTAAAGGACAAGTCATTGCTGAAAAGGGACCTAGCAATCTTTCATCTCTGATTTCTTTGGCATTTGTAAATCCTATTTCTGTACTTTTCCTTCTGCTGGGCCCTGCTTTTTTATTTTGTGCATCGTAGTGCTTAATTGGCAATGCAAATGCTACCTTGCTGCTGTGTACCAGCGTAGCCCAGCCACTCCACTCCTGCAAGTGGGTATTTCGTGGTGTCTGGTCGTCTCTGAATGACAATAAGCAGCCATTAGCTTTGTTAACTTTCCCATCTGCCACCTTGTCAGAAAGCTGCTACAGTGTGTGGAAGGGCCATACTCACCACACTGTCCATTAAACTGGGTCACTGAACTCAATCTTTTGCATGAGTGCGCGGCAAGACTTGTCAGCCGCTTGCTCATCCTTGTCTGTGTTGCATTACAAAAAAGCCCCATTATTTTTAAAACTCCATGGTGAGAGAAGAAAGTGCATGAAATAAAGGTGCATATCACATCATGCTGCACACTATTGCAAAAAAACTATTATGATGTACACCTGACGGCATGGAGAGCTCGTAGGACAATGTATATGGCTTGCAATATTCTGTGTAGGTCTTATGACCCTCCTTCTCCATCTGTCACAGTTTCATGTTAGATCTTAAAAGATGGTAATGAGAGCGTAACTACCTAAAATATAATACCCTGCACTATCTCTATGAATCTTCATTTGATGAAGTGCCATTTCTGTTCTCGGAAATGAGGGATGGCAAAGAGGCAAGCCTCAGCTCTGAAAGTGGAGCACGTGCAGAGCAGCAACTCCCCCTTTGGTCTCCCCATTTGTTTTATTCCCTCGAGTGTCAAAAGTGGGAGCTTAAACATTGCTATTATTTATTCTGTTCAGATGCCCATGTAGCAGCTTTGAAGCCTGCCTTGTACCACTTGGAAACTATGGCTGGGGTTTCTATAGCTGCGCACAGAAAAGCCCCAGAGGAGCTGCTCTGTGCCCCCAGTCCCCGTGTCACATGGTTCACCAAAGCAGCATCCCACCACAGCACGTCCCCGCTGCAAACACCCACTCGCCCGTCAACTCCTCTGGTGCCAGCACTGCCAGAGGAGGGGACAGGCGAGGAAATAAAGCACTGTTTTTCCGTCACTGGTTAAGGTTCATTCCAGTTTTTAAATCTTCTGCAATTTCAAAGGCCGCTATCTGTAAGAGAGAGTTTCAGAGAGCACAGATTTGCTATTGATTTCAAGAGAAATTAGAGCTTTGGGGCTGGGACTTGAGCTCCTGAACACAACTACAGAATCAGTTCTTTGCTGGCTTCCTTCTCTTGCTTTCATTCAAGCTGAAGGCACTTTTATTCAGTGCTTCTTTAATGAAATTGGCCTTTGTCAGGGGCTATGGGAATATTCTGCTATGTGAAAATTTCAGAGTATTTCAGGGTTTTGAAAAGAGCCAGTTCTGTTTATGCTGGTGGGAATCAGGCTCAGACCTAAATCCATTTTGCTCAGAAGCACTCCATTTGCTTTTTCTTAATTTAAAAATGGTTTGAACCTTGCTGAAATTAATTTGATTAAGCTGCCAAAGGAAGAGATTATTTCCTAATGCCCCTTACAGCCAATTCCAGTGACTGAGACATTAAAAAAATTGGTAAGAGAACAGCTTGTCCTAATTTTTCCATTTTGAACTAGTTTTTTTTCTGTTTAATTCAAGTCTTGGCTTTGGAATAAAGTATATGCATGTAAAGAAATATGCATTTCAATGACATTAAATCTAAACAAAGTACAAAGTAGTAAAAGATAAGTGAAGGTTGCATTGAGCAACAAATTATTTATTTTGTAGCCACGAGCATGCCTAAAACATTATAGCCAAACCCACAAAAAGCACTTAGGCCCATATGGATTTAGTGTTTGAGCACCTGATATTTTTTCTCAGCAATGACTGTGCACGAGTATTTCCATGACCATTACCTGTGGATGTGCATTTTGAAATAAGGACCACTGGAGCCATAGCCAGGTGCCCAGGAAGGACCTTTGGAAACTTGTGCCTCTTCTTATCAGTTGCAAAGGAGCCTCTTGTGGTCTGGCAGTCCATGGGTGTAAGTTCTCACACTGTGCTGTTTCTGAAAACAACCAAATCACTTTTCTGTGCAATTATTTACGTATTTGCAGATACATATACCAGTTTACAAAACTAGATTCTGTGACAATCCAAAATAATTCTTGAGAGGGCTACTGATCATCTCTTTTTCTGTGCCTCAGATTTTTGTGGTGAATAATCAAGAAGAATTGGACCGGTTAAACACTGAAAATGCCTTAGCTTTTAGAAGAGATCAGAGATCTTTGTATTTCAAGGATACCTTTGGATGGCTCCCAATCCAGGTGAAAATGACTGTGGTCTCAGAAAACTCGTGAGTGTATGTTTTATTTTTAAATACAGCACATAACTTCTGTACTTAAGGTGTCACATGGAATCAATGAAGCAAGTGAGAAAAAGTTCTTTTTTGAGCACTGCCACAACTGTACCTAATTCTGTGATTTTTGTTCACAGGACTCTTAATTACTGAGGCGTTAACTCATCAGTGTTGCAGGTTCTGCTAAACTCCCTGTAAACCAGGCTCCACTGGTGAACTCAGGCTAAGTTCGGGGAATTATGATACTAAAGAGCATGTCTTATTTAATACAAAATAAGGCAAAACTCACCAGGGTACAAAGTTGCAGGAAAACACAAACCCTGCAAACCAAACCCATGTATTTCCTTACTGCTTCAAGGAGCTAAGCTAATTCCCGCTGAAATCAGCAGTGGGATCCTTCTTCTGTCCACTAGACTTAGAACCAGATTCTGTATAAACCCTGTGAACCACCAAATAGCGGGATATGAAAACCGGGTTGCGGAATCTGCCTCCCACAGCCCTTCAGCTCTACTTCCTAGCCAGGCTGCTCGTGGTCGGCTCAGTAACCGCTGTGTGTTTTTTTGGCCAGCTCACCCCTTTCTATCCCATGGATTACCGCTTTGAGGCTGGTGGTACCTGTGGAGATGGGATCGTGCAGGATGGGGAAGAGTGTGACGATGGCAACACGGTTGTGACTGATGACTGTATAAGTAAGTTACAGCGCATCAAGAGCTGCCTCTTTGTACCATGGGAGGTGCACTGGTGGTTTCTACAGGGTACACCGCTGTGTAAATCACACAAGTGTTTCACTCAGGGGAGCTTGCATGGTTTGTGGATCAAGTGCAGGCACTGGGAGAGGGAGGCATAATGGCCATAGTGTGAAAATGGAGGTCCTTCGTGCGTGTGGATGCCACGCACTAGCACAAGACAGGAGGTGATGCCAAGTACTTCTCTTGCATCATCACTGAGGACCATGTACCCCACTGAGCAGAGGTGTCTGCGGTCAGAGCAAAACCACTGCATTTCAGGGGCCAAATCCAGCAGCTGGTTTACATACACACCTTCCCACGGGGCTGCTGGCTTTCTGGCCAAAAGATGTAACATCCTTTTGCAGTGCACCATAAAACTTCTTTGGTTAGACGCTGAAGCTGGCTGTTTCTAAGAGTAAGCTAGATCCTGGGTTCAGTAAAATCGCTTTGGATTTTGTTTTTCACTTGCCAGGGGAAGGTGTCAGGGCACTACCTTCACTATTAGGTTTGCACAACATTTGGTTCCTGTCTAGTCAAGCATCCTTTCCTTTTTGCTGGTTGTGGATAGCAAAGAGCATATAAGCATACAAGCAGATGTGGCAACCTTCACTTCTACCTTTCAGTTTCTTTTCCTTCACTTCTACCTTTCAGTTTCTTTTACCACTTGATTCCTTCCCCAGCGCGCAGGGCTCTACACCATCTACAGCTGACATGCAGCAAGTTTGGTACTCTGTTGGCTCTAGCAAAGGGATGCTTCTTCACATTTCAGAACAGGTATCAGCCAACACCGAAGGATGAAATTTTTCCTTTTCATTTATATAACCCTCCATCTTTTAGCCTGACTTTGAAAATGAGGTGTATGCAGCCACGCTCTGTGCGAGTTTTTCCATCCACCTGTCCATCACCTTATAACTTAGGAATCCCAGACAACTTCTCAATGACAACAGGAAGGAGATTTCAATGGCGGTTCAGTTGCAACAGATATAGGGAGACATATAAATAAATGCCTCTCTAAGCTTGCCTGACGGCAAAGTAATCCAGCGAAAGAGCATGAGCTCTCCAGGCTCCAAGCATGAGAAAATGATTCAATTAGAATCATTTGTAATCAACCATGGGAACAAGCATGCAGGCAAATTGTGTTCATTAGTTTTAGTGCTTGCAAAATTGTATACTGTGTGTCTGGAGGCGCATGGTGTTACTTTGTGCTATACAGTTCAGGTTGATGGAGGCCTTGCAATATAGAGACTTCTGATACTGATGTGACCCAAAGTGTTGTTTACTTGGAAACGAGCCCATTGTCATCTTTCTTATCTTGTGACTGAACCAAAAGAAAAAGGTTAATCAAGTGCTAATTGGATTTAATTGTAAAACAGGCTTGTTCTTAGAAGCATCAATTTCTAACAAACAGATCCTTGGTGCAATTAATTAATCATTTCTATTTGTAAATAACCCACTTTAACTCTTATAAACTCCCTATTCTTGAGTGTCCTTTTAATCCGTTGCTTAATAGTGTCTCCAAGAAGATGTCAAAGGGATTTCAGCTAAATGAATTTGTTCAAGTGATAAAGGCATGCTCAAAAAGTTGAAGACATCGAAAGCTAAGTTCAGTTGCTAAAATAGCAAACAAACCCACAAATTGCTGCAACCTACATGCCAGTCACCACGAAAAAATGTCACAAGGCCCACTCACTCTCAAGTCAGTAGGAGTCAGCTGTGGGAAAAACATCTTTTTGGCAATTATTACAGCCTTTTTTTTTTGACAGGCAACAGATCTGCATAATTCTGTTCGTATGTGGGAACTCACTTGCAGTAGACACACATAGGTACTGTGCAATATTGGGTAAAGGTCTAGGTTGGGATTTTTCAAACAACTTAATGACCTCAGAGTGTTTTTTTGAAATTGTGACGTCCCCAAATTGTTTATGTTAATGGTATTTTGTGCTTCCTTTAATTTGTTTTGATAGTAATTATCTAGGGTAATAATAATTATTAGAATAAATGCTGTTGTAATTAGTGTTTCTGTAGTAATTATTTTTGTTAGTTATCTATTCTTTCTCTTGGTTATTGAAATTAGGCTAAAAAAAGCATATTCTTTGTAGTGAAGAATATTGCTCCTGCTAGGACAGTCCTTACAGGATGCCCTCCCCAAAATGCCTTGTTTTATACTTTACCCTTAAAAATCTAGTTTCACTTACCTCACCTGTTTCTTTTATATAAAATGCTTTGAAGGAATTTCTTTATTTTTCACTAGGATGCCGCCGTGCTTACTGCGGAGATGGCTACAGACATGAAGGGGTTGAAGACTGCGATGGGAAGGATTTTGGATATTTGACATGTAAAACATATCTCCCTGGGTATGTATGGGCTGTCTTCACTTTGGTTTGGAGTTTGGTGGGGTTTTTTTGTTTGGTTGGTTGGCTGTTTTTTTTCTTTTTTCTCTTTGCCAGCTTTAAAACAGAAAAGTATTACCCGCTTAAACCTTGTTCCACTGGGGCCACTGCACGTAGCAGGGGAGAGAGAGTTTATCAATCAGATTATTTCTGCATAACATTGACTTTAAGGGCTAAATCTCATCTCTCCATAATGATCACATGGTTCTTTCCCGTACAAAAATAAGAAAGGTCATGTAGACATACGTTTGCCCGTTGCTTGCAAACATGTCATTTGATGTCATTATCATTGCATTAATATTCACCCATAATATACCAACAGTAGGAAAGACCATGAGGAGGTGATCACACTGAAGGGGGAAAAAAAACCCAAACCACCAACTGACCTCCTGTTGCTTTTGCCGTTAATGGGTACTCTAGGGGTACCTTTGTTTCATGAATCAACCTGTCATCTATCAGCCTTTCCAAAGACCAGGAAATTCACTCAGCAGCAGATGCAAAGCCAGGTATCTGCTCAGCAATGTCCTTCATTTAAAACATCTGCTTATTGTTGTCTTGCCTTCTCTGCTTTTGTTTAAGCAGCTTCCTCTGGTCAGCATTTTGCCTCCAACAGCAGTACCTCTATTTAACTGTCAGGTATTGTTACTGGCTAACAGGAAACATTTAATTTGCAAATGAAATTATGCGCAGAGCCCTCATCATTCATGGAAGAATAATGTGCTAATTGACAGGAATAAGAAACCACAGGATGTCTTTGTAAGTCAAGTGCTGTGCTAATCCTTCCACTGCAATAGTTGGAGCACTCCGGGTATAAGAGATCACTAAAATCAAGACCAGCAAACATGACAACCTAAAACATTTTACACAGATCTCATCTTAAGGCGACATGGAGCTGTTTCTCTTGTGAAAACGATTCCCTTTTGAGAGTCTGAAGTTTGGTACCAAAAATAGCACCACAAAAGCCTGAGAAATTTTTATAAATTTCCTTTTCCCTGTATAATCAAGTTGTGAAGAGCAACCGAGATTCTTTATTTTTGTGTGTGCAGTCTGAAAATTATCTGCTAAACTAAAGAAAAAGCTGTGACTCATCAGTAAAATGGGATAAGTATGTGAGCTTGGCACTCCCGTGGGAGTTTCATCCCAAAGCCCTTTCTCCTCCAAGAGCTCTGCTGAAACAGATTTTACCATTTTCTGCTCTTTCCAGATCCCAAATCCCTCCTCATATTTCACACACCTTCCTTCAGATCTTATATTGGTTTCCGAGAATGTGGGTTATCCAAGGACATAGTTTTAAGGACCTGCTTTATGGCGTTTGTGGATTATCTAATAAATGGGTTATTCGTATATGCTAGCAATAAAAGCTCATCAAAATGCTGATTTTATTAATATCTCTGGTCAGGACTTCAGTAGGCAGAGTCACTGCAGCTCAGTTTAAGTCAGTAGAAAGACAAAATTACTGTTTTTCTTTATTTTTTAAGGACACCTGCATTTACTTTTTTTCTTTCAAAGATGGGTACGCGTCACTATCATTATTTCAAGTACATGAAAAATAAGTTAAAGGAAAGGCACAGTCAAGCCTGCTGGAGCTATTGGAAGTAACTGGAAAAACACTTAACTTGAAGCCTCAGATATTTCCTTACGCAGTTCCTGTGAGTGAGCTCAAAGGCCTCCTGCACCCACTCCCACGTAATGCTCAAGTCCCACTGCCAGCGGGGTTTTTTTAATTGATGTTACTGGGAATTAAGTCTTCACTCATAGTTTCTCCTGGACTCTTATTTTGCTGACAAGGGGGAGCACAGTATAGGACTGACAGAAATTACCCTCTTATTTGCGTTCCCATATGTCGCTGCACTTGGCATTTTCTGATGTACTTCACTCCTACAGAGAGTTACATCCAGAAACCAAATAATGTGAACTATAGCATACTCTGAAACTGAGATATTCTCTTTTCTTTTAGGTCTTATGGAAAATTGCGATGCACTTCTTACTGCTACATTGATTCTACACAGTGTCGGTACTTCACATGAGGGGAGTGGAGGTGGGTAGCATCCCACACGTAGCGGGGTGCTAGGTGCTACACTATCATCTATCCAAGAAGGACTGGGACAAAAAAAAAACCCACCCACATCTGTGTGAAAACAAACAAAGGGATGTCATGCTGCTGATGGCCATTTTGAGATGTTTTTCTTTTTTTAAAATTAAGTCAGACTGGGAAGAAATAGGACCACTGCATCCTGTCTTAATAGAGGAATGTCAAACGGTGTTTGCCAGTAAGACTTTCCTGTGGCTGTGGATGGCAACTTGCTCGCCATCACAAATGCGACGTTAAGCTACTGGAAACTGAATTTCATGAACCAGGAATATTGTGTAACAATTACCTCGACTTAGCACTATTACACCTACCTGTAAGCTCTTCAGGGTTTTTGTCTTTAAACCTTCTCAGCATAAACACAAAGCATATCTCGGATGCGGTGTTTATAGAGACTTACTCTTTTATTACAATGTGAACTCTGCAAGTGTTGTATCCACATGAGTGATGACTTCAGTGACATTAAGGTTAACTGTACATCTTTGTGGGTCAAAGGAGTAGAAGCCCTTCAGTAAGTACTTTAAAAATCAGCAAATCAGCCAAAAGAATTAGTTAACTTCACCTTCAGGCTAAGACATTTGGCTGTGCGTTCCTGTGTTCATGCATGGAAATGCAAACAGTCAAAGGCCAAACTGGACAAATACAAAGTGTGAAACAGCTGAGGATCTCTCTCCCAGGAGAAAATCAGACAAGGAGGGAAGAAAAAGAAGGAACGTATTTCTGTATTTTTCACCTTTGCCAAGCTGGCTGGGCTCTGCATGACCCCGAAGGGGCTGGGACAGCAGCAGTCGTCTGCCTGAAACCACAGCATGACCACGTACACACCGCCTTCACTCTGGTTTCCACACTGGAAGGCCTTTTCATTTTCATCTCCTTGTCCACTCACCCTACATCATTCAGTTACCGGTTATACCCTGCCCTCTCTCCCCCTCTCTGCTGCTCGCTGTTTTCGATGTCATGTCTGGGGTACCCACCAGAGTACGTTCTCACTTTTGTATTGCTGTAAATCAGCTCCTGGAGTAGGGTATTTATGGATGTTCATTCATGCTGTGTAATGTACATAGATTTTTTGTTTTTCAGAAAGTTCGTTCAACTATATTAGCTCTGATAGGAGTCAGGGTAATTATATACTTATTTATTAGCAGGCATTAAAGAACATGTTTCACATGGGAAGCATATTAAATGTTATGTGAAAACAGAAGAAAATTAAACAAAGGATGTGCAGAATTCAGGACTAAGAGCCTCAAATCAAGGTGTTACTTTCCTACAAGCCACTTGTTTCTGCTTCGCGATAAATGCTGTACACGACTGTTTGAAATGCCTGAGTTATCTGTACCAGTGACAGCACTGCAATACCTGCACTTACACTGGTGCTTCAGCAAAGGTTAAATAAAGGTGGATGTTGCGTTATAATGATAATGCATTAAAGCGATCAAGAAATGCATACAACTTTTACCACCTGTATAGAAGACTTTAACTCTGCATGTCCAAAGTGATGCTGGAAATCACCAATCAAAAAAAAAAAAACACAACAAACCAAAATTAATGTACTCTTTGTGGCTATCACTTACCTGGGCCCTTTATGTTGCTGTGAAGTCAAGCCACCAGCATTTGTAGCCCAGTTCAATAGTTCAAAATTTTTCTTCTCGTTGCCTTTTTTTTTTTTTTTTTAACAAAGGTCTTAATAAAAAGGTCAAGGAACCGCTGGGCCAAGGAACTTGTCCATCATAAGCTCTGGAAATCTGGGGACCAGCACAGCTGCCTTTTAATTTCCTGTGCTTGTGCAAGCAGTGGGTTCCAGCAGCATCACACCACATGGGAGGCTCCCAAAGACAGCCACATTCCCAGCGGCATGTCCTGCTGGCCAACCCTCCAGCTGAGCCTCTGACAGCAGCTGCCGAGTGTTACCATCCTGGGCTTGGAGAGACTTCATCTGAACTCCTCAACTTCTCCAAGGAGTTCATCTCTACCCTCCCCAAAAGGCTGGAGTCTTTGAGGAATTTGATAATCCCAGTGGCCTGTCACCTTCAGTTTAAAGTCACATCCTTTTTAAAAGCTCCTACCTCTGAAGGACATTGAAGTTGCAAAGCCAAGTGCATGGAGGGTAGGAAACATAAACAGGAGTTGTGATCGTGCAGGTAAAATTGTCCTGTGTTCAGGAAGGGGCGCATCACTCTGGTCAGAAAGCGTTCACAAAGCATGGATGTTAAATGGACTTTATTAATACAGCACAAACAATTCAGCATCTTAACAGAAAGGAATGAATGTAAGATATAAGGGAAAGAAAAAAGGCATGAAACAAGTTTCTTACTACCATTACTGTCTTTTTCCCTCAGATGATAAAGCAAGAGAAAGACATCTGGGAAAGTGTTACGTATATATGATTTTTAAAGTGGCAAAAAAAATCCCCTTCCTCCTGATTTCTGCCACACCCGCTTTATTATTCATTGGGGATTCTTCAGCTGGATGGCACCTGCTCTGCTGTGAATTATCTTCCCTCCTTCTCTGAGTTTCTTAACACATTGTGCCAAGTCTGGTTCAAAAGTTAATTGAGGTATTTCAGTTCCTTGGCCTTTTGTAACAGCAAATGCTTGTGGGAAAGTCTTCTAATGATTGGTATGCAGCTCTAGAGGAATACGAAAATAGTATAAGCTTACACCATGCACTGTATTAAATGTATACTAAAAATCCAGCTTGCACTTAATATATAATAAAATATATGTAGTTACCTACTGCGTGTATTAGCAGCTCATGTCAATAAATCATGCTACCTTAGTTCTGGTATGTCCTTACCTTCACTTATTTCATTTTGGGTTTAACAACACAGTTTTTAAACATAATTACCTAGTTTAAGATGCTGGGGAGAGAAAAAACCCAGCGCCTCCTCTCCCATGCCTGCCGCCTCTCCCCGCCTGCCGCTGGAACCAGCTCTGTGTGGGCGCACCGGTGTGCGACTCTGCATCCCTGCACCCGGTCCCACCACCGCCGCAGCCCCAAACGGACCCGTGCAGCATGCCACGTGCAGAACCGCTCTGCTTTCGCCCATTCCTGGCTGTAATCGGTGTCACGTGGACTACTTTTAGCAAGGCTTTGGGCTGCGGTTTGGGGGATTATCTCCTCCTGCCACCTCATAATGTACTGACTGGTTTGTAACTGCTGCCAGAGGCTGAGCTGATGGCTGCAAACCAGAAAGCCACAGCGTCGGGTGCTGATGGACGATGGGAGCAGCGATGTTGGCACCATGGATTTTTTCACTCCCAGCAGCCAGCACACAGGCTTTGGGAAGAGGCTCCTGCCTGGAAGTGGCAGCAGGCAAGTGTCTCCTGCCAAGGTTTTTGTGTAGGATGGGGCATCCCAGAGCAGGGCACTCTGTCTGCCCTCGGGGAAATTGAAGTGTATTGGCAACCAGAGAATGAATGAGTCTTTAGGGCAGTGTATTTTTTGCCTGTCCTTTCTAAAAGGTCAGCTTCTGTGACACTCACCTCTCTGGCTTCCCAAATGCCTACATCATGGCTCTCTTAACTTCAAATCATTCAAAATTGTAGCTTCCAGTCCCGACCTTGCCTATAAATCTGGCCGTGCAGCTCATCTCTTCCTTTCTTTGTTCCCACCATTTCCATTAACAGCACCAAAGTTCCTATCCTTTGTAGCCCCTCCAAAACCCTGCAACGCCCTCACTGCTCTGCAGGCACTGGGTTTCATCAGGTCCTTTTTCAGCCTCTCACACCTCCCCTTTTCTAACATCTTCCACATGTTGCAGCCCCACTAATTTCACAGCAAAGCCCCTTGGCCATGGTTCTTACTTTCTTAAAGGATGGCTTCTTAGTGAAACCAACCTCAATGTCTCTAAAAATCACATGGTGCAATTCCCATTTCCTTCCCACTGATTTGGACAAGGGGAGAAGGGATTAGTGGTTATCCTTAGACTGTGAGTCCCCAGAACAGGCACTGTCCTTCAGCATCAGCTGTTTATGAGTAATACCGCTAACAAGTCCCCAGTTAGCTGCTCCTGGGCACAATTCAGTAACTTTGGCACTCTGCTGCCACATACAATCAGGGCATGTATTAAAAAACATAGGACCAAAATAGATGCGAGAGAAGTAAACCAGTACTGTGCTGTGTGATTCTTTGATGATACTCGAGTGTATCGTGCAGGCAAGGCAATGCCGCAAGAAGACCTTTAAAGAGTTGTTGGAAAACTCACGTTTCAGTCACAAAGGGCAAGGCGACAGAGAGCACTATGTGACAGATGAAATTTCAAGTTCTTCCTCTGATAGTTTTTGCCTAAAGCTTTCTCCTGCCTGGCGAGCACCCAGTAATGGGCTATTGAACTCTGCTGCACGCAACAGACTACTGAACTCTGCTATAGGACACATAAGGTGCCGGCAGAAGACACACAGAAGCAGACAAATAGTGAATGTAAAAATTGGGATCGGGAATCTGGTTCAGAGTAACTGATGCTTGTTGATCCGGTAAGGGACTGTGCAACTTGCAGACTGTCTGAGCGCTGCCAAACCTCAATCAATGACAAAAAAGGAACAAATCCTAAGAAAATGAGCCATTTTATACCTTTATTGAACACGGCCAGTGAAAAAGCCCCACTGTATTAATTGCATTCAGTTACATGCCCAGCAACATGCTCTTTGCTGCAAACTGGGGTCCTTTGTGCTGAAGGCTGGTGTCACTCCAGGTCTGATGAGGCCAGAGCAAAACCTGGGCACATGCTTTCATTGCATCAGTAATTACTGGGGTATTTAGGAGGATGGTCCTGAACCAGCCCAGCCGAGGAAAGGCTGTGTTTGAAAGGGTAGCCAGGCCAAATTATATTAGAGGAGTGTACTCCTGCTGGAAATTACATTAGTGGCTACTTCCCTCCCTCCGCCCCAACAAAGTCTTGGCGCTTAAAAAGCACTGAGTTATAGGCCTGGCCTTTCAGTGCTTTTAATTCACTCTGACAGTTCCATGTGCATCTGATGGAGGGTCTGTTTTGGATGTACAGTCTTCTCAAGTGACAGAGAATATCGTTTAAACAGCCATATTTTGCTGCAGCCTTTCCACCCGCTACTGAACGAGTAGCCCTCCCTGCACGGGGTGCTGCTCAGCATTTCCTTTGGGAAAGGAGTGGGAAGGACAACCATGGAGCTGAACCCACCAAAGCCTCCTGTAGCAAAGCCAAGCCATGCTGCCTGGAACCGCAGGGAGCTGGGGCCTGTCTGGCCATCACGCCCAGGGTGGGAAGGGGCCACACATAGAATCCTAGAATCCTAGAATGGCTAGAGTTGGAAGCAACCTTAACGATCATCTAGTTCCAACCTTCCTGCCATGGGCAGAGACACCTCCCACTAGACCAGGTTGCTCAAAGCTCCATCCAACCTGTCCTTGAACACTTTCAGGGATGGGGCATCCACAAATTCTCTGGGCAACCTGTTCCAGTGTCTCACCACCCTCACAGTAAAGAATTTCTTCCTAATATCTAATCTAAATCTATCCTCTTTCAGTTTAAAACCGTTATCTCTTGTCCTGTCGCTACACTCCCTGATAAAGAGTCCCTCCCCAGCTTTTCCGTAGGTCCTCTTTAAGTACTGAAAGACACAAGAAGGTCTCCCTGGAGCCTTCTCTTCTCCAGGCTGAACCATCCCAACTCTCTCAGCCTGTCTTCACAGGAGAGGTGCTCCAGCCCTCTGATCATCTTCGTGGCCCTCCTTTGGACTTGCTACAACATGCATCGGAGCATCTCATGCTCTTCAGGAAAAGCCATCTGTCAGGCTGTCCCCAGGGCCAAGGCTGCTGCTGGCACCTCCTGCAGGACAAAGGGAAGGACAAAGCAGTACCCCAGCAGTTTTGCAGGTGCAGTCAGGAGATTGTCCAGCTGGTGTGCAACAACCCAACTGCAGAGCAGCGACAGAGCAGGAATCTGAGGTAATGGCACGATAAATCAGCCAGGAGGAAGAGGAGGTAACATTAACCTCCTTACACAGCAGTGTGTTTAGTATATTTAGAAACTCGGCAACTGATGACCCTCTCTCAGTCGGTCTAAAGTGTCACCTTTTAATAAGTGAACAAACTGACATCAGTGTTAAATTCAGGCCCATGGCAAGATGTATGCGTTTGACCCTTGTGCCATGCCTGGGAGGAAGCTTTCAGGATTCATCTTTAAGAGGAGACAGAGACCTGTCAGGGTCCTCAGTGTGCCCCGTGCAGAGGAAGAACAGTTCTTCATCTTCGTCCGCCCAGGAGGAAGAGGCACCCAACAGCACTTCTCACTGTACCACTACCAAGTGCTGACTTTAAATGTGGAAATACAGGCATGTAAGGCTTATTTTCCATTGCACTTTTAACAAGAGCATCTCCAATTCCCTTGAGGGAATAGCTTGAGGACCCCATACTGTTTCCCAGCCCCATCGCACAGGCCCAGAGACTTTTTGTGGTTAATTTTTTTTTGGAAGAGAAGAGCCCCATTGCCCCCTGCCCTTCTCACTTCCATGGGCCGTGTTGCCCCATGAAACTCACCATGCAGTAGGTGGGGGACATTGCATTGAGGCATTTGGGGTAGGACATCTGTTTGGTGCTTCCCATGCCTTCCTCTCAGAGATTACTTGATGGACAAACATAGGGGAACCTGGCAACCCTGACACTTCATAGAAATATAATTTCTTTTACACATTTCCATTGGGGTCATCCTCTCACCTACCTGGTGCTACTGCTCTGAGGATGGGATGTGCCATGCAAGATAATATTGAGGACTGCTTAGATTTTTTACTTTTTACCAGATTTAAAGGGGAGGATAAATGATTAGCGGTAAACAGGGAATAGTTCAGGCAACTGAACCATCCTGAAAAGTCCTGTGGAAATGCGTATATTATGGGCCAAAAAACACAGGGAGGGTGGTCATGTAGTACAAGAAAAAGCCACATTTAAACTGTGATGCTCCAGTGCATTCAGATAAACCATCATAAACCATCTGGTGGCCGTAGTGGTGAGTTACTGTTTCGCTGTCATTTCACCAGAGATCTGTTTTCAAATCCAGCAATAACCCCAAAGCAGCAGCACAGGACCAGTGGGGTGAAGCTGGTAATCTCACTGGTCTTGGTGGGAGCAGTGAAGGGCAGAGAGGCTTGCTCTGAGCCAGGATTTTTTGAGCAAGACAACATCTGGTGTGAAATGCTGCAGGATTACAGCTTCTAAATAAAGCCAGGGCGCTGTACCTGTTGCTGCCTGGGGTCAGCAGGCTCTGCTTTAAGCTGTCTGGCACCGAGCCGTTATGCTTATCTACCTAAAGCTATTATATATTTGTTCTCCACTTCACGCTATCCCATTATTTGATGAGAAATAATGTCCTGTGCGTTTGCCAGGGAGTAACCACGTGGCAGGGAGGATCGAACTGTTGTGACGGGCCCTTGCGGCAAACAGGTTGACATAAGAGAGTTTGGACTGGGTACAGACAAGGAAGAACCGAGCCCTAAGGACATACAAATAACATGATTATTCCTCCTGCACTCAGCAGTCAAGTATGTTAGGCCGTTTGTAAGGGGAAACCCATGCTCTCTTTAGCTGTACTGCCCCTGTAGTTTGCAGCCCTGAGGACGGCGGGGTTCCAGCTGCAGGGTAAAGAGAGGCAAAGCTTCCCTTGAAACGCAAAACCACCCAAAAGGCCGTTAGCAAAGGCAGCACGGCCTCAGGCGATGCCAGGTGGCTCCGGCTTCTCTCCTTGCCTGCAGCACCCATGGCCAGGTTTCACAACAGGGTGGTCTGTTTTGCTGAGCACATCTGTACATCTGTATATGAAGATTGAAGGCTTCTTAATTTCTGTTGTATCAATGGCAGATGCAGTGCATTGGGAATTTGGGAGCAGAAGGAATTCTCCTCCACACCCTCACCACCTATGGATCAACTGAAGGTTGTTGCTGAGGCTAAGGGACACACGCCTGACAGCTTTGATTTACGGGGACAGTCAGATCTGTCTGACATTTACTTAGGGATATAAACGACAGCAGTTTTCCAGACCCTCTTTTGGTTTCACGAAACTTCAAGGCCCACAAGAAAAGTCCTTTAAGGCGGGACCCTCTCAGCAGAGGGCTGATTTCTTCCTTCTTTCTTGCTTCTTTCTTTTTTAATAAAAAGGGTAATAACAAATAGTTATTTTTGAAAAGTTACATTTGTGGGGGAATATCCTGCTTTTGTATGTCTTTAAGCATCTTTATCAATAGCTGAAAGCAGAGCTCCATTTGAGAGCAAATCAAGTGGACAAAAAAATACAAATGTGGAAAGAAGAATCCTCTCCCTGTACTGATAAGAATGACATGCTTGCAGGTTGTTCCCATTGCCCGATGACACAGGCTTAAGAAAATGTAAGTTAACATTTAATCACTTTATCCAAAGCGGAAGAGCTTCTACAGAAGAGAGTCCTATTTCAGAAGGAACATAGCCTGGATGTATGAACTCTCCACACAAGAACCAATATAAGTAAACAAAATGCCACATGAAGAAACTTTCGGGCTGGCTGACAAGAAGCATGTCCAGGTTCTTTGAAATATTCTGGGTTTTTCCCCAGCTCCCACCCAGGGACTGGTTCAAGCCCACATGAAGAGCAGCCTGCTCAAGGTGACTGGATGAAGTGCAAGGTGGGCAAATGTAGCAGTGACTATTTATACACTGCCAGTGTGCTGTAAATTAAAGGTGAGAGAATAAGAATCCTTAAAAGACTGGGGGGGAAGGGGAATTTAATAAACCAGATTGAAGGATATAAATTGTGAAATGTCCTGGCAGGATCCAATGAACAACTGAGGCATTTGGGTCTTTTTAGTCTGAAGAAGACTGAGGGGAGATCTTATCAATACTTATAAACACTTAAAGGGAGGGTGCCAGGTAGATGGGAACAGCCTTGTTTCAGTGGTGCCCAGTGACAGGACAAGAGGTAACGGGCACAGACTTCAACACAGGAAGTTCCACCTAAACATGAGGAGGGACTTCTTTACTTTGAGGGTGGCAGAGCACTGGAACAGGCTGCCCAGAGAGGTGGTGGAGTCTCCCACACTGGAGACACTCAAAACCCACCTGGACGCCGTCCTGTGCAACCTGCTGTAGGTGACCCTGCTCTGGCGGGGGGGTTGGACTAGATGATCTCCAGAGGTCCCTTCCAGCCCCCACCATTGATTCTGTGATTCTGTGAACTGTAACATTCAGTATGTTGCTGACAAGGGGACAATTCCTTACCAACAAGTGCCTGCAAGAAGGTCCCTGCGCCTGGCGCATCTGGTGAGGCAGGACCAGCAGTGCCTCAACACAAGGGTCAGCGGCTGCAGAACTAGGTTTTGTGTGGGAGAGCATTCCTCTTGCTCTCTACGAGGGTCTCCCACTCTGTTTTTGGAAAGAAAGCTCTCCCAGTTGCCACAGTGCTCGGAGCGGTGCAGGTTTTGCAGAGACACCCACTGCACCTCTCCGCACACACATCCCGCCGGTAGAGCAAAGCTCGTTTCGCTGTTTTGGGGAATGCTGGTTGCCACTCGATGCACAGGACGTGGAGTGTCGGGCTCAGCGAATGTTGAACACCTAAGACCCCAGCTCAAATGTCACGTTAGGGAGAAAGCCGGGTCGGCGAGCAGTGGCTGCACAGCACACGGCTTCCTCTCGCCCGCAGGAAGGAGGTTGGGTACCAGCTGCTAAGCAAGAAAGCAAGTGGAAAACTATGACCTATAGGAAACTATGTGAGGCACGTCTGGTCTCTGAAGACTACAGATGAGCTGGCGATACCAACGCTGCAAACAGATGCTAAATTGATTGGAAATTATTTTGGCAGAAAGCCATAGCTGGAGCAGGAGCCCTGGTACAAAGACAAATTCACACAAAATGCATTTTGAAGTCTCAGATCTGTTTGATTTTGAGAAAACAGTGACCTGTCCTCTCTTGGACATCGCTGCAGGGGTTTGCACAGGCCACACGCCAGTGCATCTTGCCAAAAGCGGTGAGCTACACACTTAGAAAGCGGCCAAATGCTGCCGGTTGGCACCAGGACCCATCAGGGGCCCTGACAGGGAAGCAGCAGCTCAGGGACTCCTTGACCGACAGCTCTGGAAGGACACAAGTATCACCAATTTCAGCTCCTCCTGCTGCAGGCGAAAATCCAGCACTAACGACGATGCTTTGCTAAAGCGGTGGGTAAACAGCGAAAGATCCTAGAGAAATTTTAACAGATCTTGCAAGCCGACACACCAGCAAAGTAGTACAGGCTGGTAAAATGGGAAGGTCAGGGGAATGCATGAACACAATGAAACTTGGGAAAGGCTTTTTCCCTAATCCCCAAAGTCAGGGGGAGTGATCTGAGAAGCCATCACTGCAGCTCCTCTGGGAACCATCCCCTCACGGAGCAGGGAAGGGAAGCTGGAAGCTTTCTAAGGCTGATGTGTTGGGTTTTTTTTAATGATAACATGGAAGAAACACATCTAAAATCTGTGTTAGGCACAGAAGGAGAGGAACAAATACCTGTTAATTAAGAAATATACGGCCCCATATTCTGTATTTCAATAGCGTTGCATTTCCCATAGGGCAGCAAAACTGCATGCCAGCCCCAGGCTGCCCCCAGCGTAGCAGGGTTCCCCGCTGGGCTAAAAGCAAGCAACACAGCAAAGGTTTCACTCTGCCTGGCTCCATTAGGCAAAGCTTTGGTGCTGTGAGCTTGCGTTGCCTTTCTCGCTCAACTTCAGAAAACATAGGCTTCTCCTATATGGAAAAAGACTAAGAAAAAAATATTTATGGATAATTTGGTCATTGTTGAATCTTTAATGTGTCCTCTTTGTGCTTCCCATTTTAACAGCAGCACCTATGTGTTCCTGTAAACCCCACACGTTCAGCACACGATTTTTTATTTTGAACCACGGATCTAGATTCCTCTAGGGACACGGGTGGGGACAGGAATTTAGCAGCCGCTATCACGGCCCATGACCTTTACTAACAAACATCACAAACTCTGTCAAAGCTTTAGCTGGGGCTCTTTCTGCAGTTCATGTGGGATTCCGTAATGGCAACAGATTTGCTTTTTTTAACCAGTGGAGGCTGTGGTGAGGAGACACTTGCCTGGGAGGTATCTTTCTGTGCATGGGGTTTCTACTAGCGCACGTCTGCGTTTGGCAATTTAGGAGAGCAGAGCATTTTACGGAGGTGACTCCAATGACTCACGCTGGCAGACAGTCCCTCCACATGGCTGCAGACCTCCTCGCCACAACCACCATGTTCTGTTTTTCCTTTTAACATCGGTCTCTGCATACATCTTCTTTGTTTCGGCATGAAGAGCTACAGCTATCTAGTACAGCATAACACAGTAGAGATACCACCACCACAAGTGCCGACTCGGCCTGGGACAGAGCTCTGGCCCAGCAGCAGCCCCGTCTCACCATGACGTGTAACAGCATGGCTTCGGAGGAGCTGCCAGGTGACAGAGTGAACTGGACTCAGTGGTTCATTGTGGCACTGCTGACACTTCAAGAGAGCCACCAAAGTGATGTGTGCCACGGCTGCCACAACAGCTCATGCCAGGGGCACCCAGGCTCACCTATGTGCCAAGTTATTTCCACATGCCTACAGAACAGGGCCAACACAGCATCTTAAGGGGACCTCTAAAAATATTAGACACACAACTGTTGTTATTTAGCTGCACCACCACCAGAAAATGCCTCCGCCACTTGACAAATGGCAACATCCAGGTGGAGGTCTAGCAGAGGGACATGCCCTTGCTATGGAGAGACAAATGGGTATCAGAGATTTGCTCAGGTCCATGCTGTGTTTATACAGAAAGAGAGAAAGAAAGGGAGAAAAGAGGGAGATGCTACACCCACATTAAGGAACACTTGTCTTCATCTGCGTGTCAAGATGACCACACAGATTTCAAAAGATTTCAGAAACTCCTACAGAAGAGATTCAAGTCCAGGCAAAAGGACACATAATACATGCAATTTTAACATAAAAATTCGTCTCACGCTGCCAGGCTCGCTTTTGGAACTACAGACTTCACGTATTTGGACTGGCCAAGGACCCATAACCACATGCCGAACACAGCTTTTATTCTCGTAATCAAAACAGGCTCCATGTGTGTTAACACTCTTCTCACAAAGATGCATACAGGTAGTTTCTATGAACCAGAAACATACTGGTTTTGACTGTTCACACAGTACCTAGAACAGATGTAGTCCTGAAGAGCACTTTAGGCCCTCTACTGTAATAAAAGAAACAAAATCCATGCAAGGAGAAAGTGAGATTTTAAAACATGCTTATTTAAAATAAGTTTATTATAATGAAATAATATAAAAGTCTGACAAAGGTCTTAACAATGCTCCAAAAGAAGACACAGATCCTGTATGATTTGAGAGATAATGTTGACCGGAAACTTCGAAGTATTTCAAGACTGAACTGCTTACGCCAGCACAATTTTTGCAATGCTCCCACTGGAAGGGGTGATTCTGGGGGCATGAAGAAGCCCTTACAATTAAGTTTAAAGTGTGAGGCAATATACCTTCTCTTCATTTTACATGTATTTCAGTATGCATGTAATATAGTTTAGCATGTATAAGTAAGGCTTGCAGTAAGCTCTACTTGACATTGACAAAATGTATGCCCAAATTGGCTTGAAAAAAAAGAAAGAAAACAGTAAAGGAAACCAGGAAAGCAAGCTGCTTTGGTTTTCAGTTTAGTCACCATATTCTGGAATGCAATTTACTTGTTATGTTTAGTTTCATGTAGACATAAATCTCAAACTTTCAAGATGGCTTTAAATAAAATAATTAAAGAGTAAGTTTTGGACTCCCTGAATGCCACAATGCAAAATAAACAAACAATGTTAAGCAAAAATCAGGATATGGAAACAAGGAATATATTAAAAAAAAACAAAACCAACCAACCTTTAGCACAACTGGAGTTGACGGAAGAAATAATATACCAAGAAAGGAATATTAAAAATAATAGTCAAAGATCACATTTTGAAGAAGTGCATGCCAGTGGAAGGGTGAGCGTGCGTTTAAGTGAAGCATATAATGCCCACGTTCTAACTTCAAAGCAAGTGCTTAAATCCTTGTCTGAACTGTGAGCAGGATCAGCTACTGCCTGGGCTTGCTCAGAGCCAGGAAGTGCGCTGTGATACCCCTCTGCACAAGGGTGATTTTATATTGCTTGGAGGATGTAGTAGTTTGCAGGGTTTGTTCAGCACGTGGCTATAGAAGGTAGCAGAGAGGCATGAATTCAGTTATCCCTGCCCCGCTTCTTTTTTTTAATCAGTGCTATGCAGGCAAGAGAACAGAAATAAGTCAATTAAAAAAATATGCCTGTGCTTTCGCTCAAAAGAGGTAGAACTGCCAATTTGGAAGTACCCTGATTTAAATTTCATCAGTGAAATTAAAAGTTCAAAGCAGTGTGGTATTCCTGGCAAAATATGTCAAACCAAGGAGAGACCTCAAGCAGCACATTCCCCACCTGACTGTATGTTTGGTTGCCTGCCAAACAAGTCAGGTCTGATTTTCCAAGTTTACATTTTTATCACTTAGAAAATTTCCTGCTTTGTGCTCTTATAGAGAGATGCTTCAACTTGATCGCAATGGCTCTGGCAGCAAAGAAGTTGAGGATGTAAGGAAAGGGGTGGTGAACAGGTGAGGGAAGACAGAAAGACAGGTACAAAGGAACACGCTAATGATCTCGTCTGGTGTCTAAAAGGCATTTTAAGGTTCCCCAAAGCTTTACACAAAAGCTGAATTGGTAATGAAAAGGGTTAGAAGGTCCAGCATATGGACATACGTAACACTTCTATAATGGTCCACATCCCTTCGCCAAAGCATGCTGCAAACAATGGGAGCATGTTTTGGGCATACTTTTTATACCTCCAGCCAACCAAGTGACACTTTTCAAACTACGAAACATTTTTAAAGCAAACAGCTGTAACCTAAACCCTGATGATGCTTTACAAAAAGCTTGTAAGTGAAGGTATATGGCCCTTAACTTTAAGTGCATCTGTTAAAGGGAGACCCATATTACAACAGTGTCAAGATGGGATGTTTCGATGACTCCTTAAGTTTACACTAAAGCACTTGAGTATCCAGTTCATATTATACAATTGTAATGTCACAGAACTTCATTATGCAACTGAGTATGATGTCTTAAAATAGCAGAGGGGGCTCCAGAACATAGTTTGTCTTAAAAAATAACAACAAAATAAATAAAATAAATAAAAGCCTCCCATTGCTAAGCAGAACTCGACTGAAATTATTTGAGAGTTCTGCTCTAATGCCAATGGCACTGTATTACAAAGATGTGTGTACGATCTCTATTCAAATAAGCTGACAGCCATTATTCAGTACTAGATAGCACTTCTATCAGATTGCTTTGGGATTTACCATGTCTCAGCAAGGATGTGCACTGGATAGACAATGTCAGTGTCATATGCTGTATCAGAGTTCTACGCTCAGCCACACTAATTTCACAAAAAGCAGCCCTACTCCCCCCCCCCCCCCCCNTTACTCTTATTTTGCCATGGCTAAGTAAAATCCCTGAGAATATGCAACTGTTAGACATTGAAGGAAACCGCCAAAAGCATTTCTAAAGGAAAGGGACGCAAAACTTCAGACTAGTGCAGTTTAAGAAACCAAAGCAGTTCGTGTAAAGTATACAGAGTGTATAACAGGTGCTGTTATCTAAGAGTCACATGGACCTCTATCAGTATCCAGGTCAGTTGTTCATAAATGTCAGCCATTAAAAAAAACAAAACAACCCTAACCAATCAACAAACCAAACAAATCAAACAGAAAACACTGACCTTCTCTCCAATTCTAAATTTGAAGGCCAAAAGTTAATTGCTTGTTCTCTATGATTATTAAAAATCAAAAGCAGTCCTCTCTGTTCGCCAAACTGACAACATAAGAAAAGAAAGAAGTGCATTGTCTAGCAGTATATTTGTTTCTACTTGGTCATCTGGTCTATTGCTTCCTTAGAGGTATAACTTGGAGTTTGGCTCTGCAACGTGGCGCATGGGTTTCTTTCTCAGTTGGTGGTTTGACTGGAAAGACAGCATTTGTTAGTCTTAGAAGTGCTCAACGCCCTGCAACAGCAGTGCACGGTGAAGTACAAGTTTTGAAGGTAAGGAGACTTTGCTCAATTCCTTCTCTACAAGTCCCCTATTTAACAACAAGCACACAGGGGTCTCCTGAAGCCACAGCCTCCTAAGAATGTTCTCAAAAAGACCAACTGCACAGAGAAGAGCCAGACAAGAAAGCCTGGAGGTTGCCAGGCTGATCAGAGGATCTACAGTGTGCACTACTCTCTATCTGTTAGAAGAAAGCAGAATAGCACAAGTTACTAATTGCTGAAGCTAATGGCCCAAGGATGCTGTTAAGTTCTCTGCTTACAAAATAAAGTCTCCTTACTTTTTGCATCAAGTGTTGGGTCTGATGCACTACTAATAAATCAGTGGTTCTCCTGCTAGTTAAAAAAACAAACCAAACCAAACAGGAAACCCCAAAATAACTCTAAAACTAAGTGCTGAATATGCTTTTCTGCTACTGGAAAAGCTTAGAGCAAAAAGAGAAGTCAATTTTCATCATAATCTCACAGTTAATTTCTAGAGAAGTGGGATCTCTTCCTGCTCTTCCCATACTCCCAGCCGATATTTTGTGGAAATGTGGTCTCCATTACCTTCCCAGAGCATTCAGCTAAGAACTATTACAGCAAAGTTTCCCACATAATAGCCGAAAACCCTGAGGAAACCATGCAGGCTGGAGAGTTGCCTGCTCTGCTGCAGGGGTGGTTTCTTTGCATTCATGCTTACAGGAAGCAGACAGCCGAATCCCAAAGGCTCTCTGCTTCATTTTTAGCACTGCAAGTAGTGAAATAATTGAATGGAGCTTTGGTCAAAAGTTTTGAATTCGTACTCAAACATAAATATATACTACTTAAATTAAGAAAACCCCAAAACCTAAAATTCCCACATCCTTCTGATTCCTTTTGGGCTGTGTAGGAACTACAGATAGGCACAGCTCAGAGAAAATGACAGAACATGAAAGACACACTGTTCAAATATCTAACTACAGTTCTGGTATCTTGCTTTACACACCAAGTGTGACATTTGGTCTTTTCTCCAAGCATCATATGCTCTTCTTAAAGCTCACAATGCTCTTCAGAAAGAATCAAGTATTTGCTGTGCAGAGCGGCTCCCGTCACAGAGCAACGCAGGGCAGCAGGCCTGCGGTACATTCATTTTACTGACAACGTGGTTTTTGGCCTAGCAAAAGCCAGTACTTCTCCTGGGACTACGGTGACACTGAAATTTCTCCTGTATTTATGAAGATTTACCATTTCTAAGTACCTCATTAGCAGTCTTCTCTCCCCCCCGCACATGAGTTAAACTCAACTCTTTGCAAAAAGCCATCTGAAGCCCTGGGTCACCACTGAGAGACCAGCGCATGCCTTGAATGGGCAGTCAATAATTCACAGACAGCCTACTAGTCATCAGCACAACTAGGAATTTCGTCCTTAACCATATCACTAGCTAAAAGGACTTCTTTATTAAATAGCAGTATTAGGGAGCACATTTTAATCTGTATCAGCAAAATGGGGAAAAAGGGCAAATCTTACTTTCTTAATTTCCAGTCACTTCTACATCATTTCAGATTTGTAATTGGCCCAATATGTAATGGCTCCATGACAAATTCTAGCTTCTCCTACGCTTTATTCACTCCATGTCCACTTTCATGAAGCCTCTGTCCATAATGGCAGCCTAGGAAGGATTGTAATAAAATCTGGTTTTTAAACTGCTAGCTTTATTGAATTTAAAAGCAAACATTACGTTTTTGTGTGAATTTGTTTTAAGAAAACCCTAGACCTACCAAAACCTTAATAAACCAGGATGATGGACATGATCTTCAATGGCTTGTGTAAAGCACTGTGGCAATTAGCTGGGCTCTGCCAGTCTGTGCCAGCAAATTTCTTGTGGCTCACTGGCAGGAACCGACAGGGAGAACGTGGCACATACTGGGAGCTGGTCAGGGAACACAACCCCCAGTTTCAAAGGCTGGTTCCTGGGGAAGCTCAGACCACCAACCACATATGCTTTGTGGTGAAGGTCTCTGAAGTATTTGGGGAGGTGCTGCATTACAAAGCTTCAACCCAAATTAAGGGACAAATGCACCGTGTACCAAAGTAACAATAACTCTCACTACCTCTGCCCTCCTACACTGCTGCAGGGAGTGTGCACAGGGCATGGGAGAACTAGAGTCAGCTTGTCCATCTTGACATCCTGACCTGCATGTGTGGTGGTCTCCCCAGGTACGGGAGCAAAGGCCAAATTCTGCTCTGTTACTTTTACGAGGTGAAGAGAAGAGGGAGTGCACAGGCAGGACAGAAACAGTTAAAAACATTCATCACAAACACAGTTATGACCCAAAGAGAAACAGTACCTCTGCATTTAAACACAAAACGAGTGTTAACAAAAAATAAAAATCATACATACCCTTTCCCACTCACAACACCCTTCCCACGTGAAAAGATACAATGAACAGAAACAATGTCCAAAAAAACCCAAACCGAAAGAAATCTTTGTTAACAGACACAGTCCCTGAAGTTTTAAGACATGGTCTTGCTGTAGTCATACCACCTCATCTGACTCCAAACCATGTACTTCATAGAGAGTGTCCAAGATATTTAGCTGCTTTTCCATGGCTGGTAAGTAAATGTTGAGGTCCCTCTGCATTCCTCTGTAAAATGTTTCTTCCTGAGGATCACACTCCTCTACAGACAGAGCTGCCACAAAGTCTTCATACGTTGGAGCTGCCCTTAAAGCTAACTGTGAGAGGAACCAAAGCTTTTAGATTTGCAAAACAGAACAGGAAAAGAAATCAAACTAAAGCCATGAAAAACTTCTAAGATATCCCTCTTTGCACCTAGATTGCATAGCTTTAATGTATTTATGCGTACGTGCATATGTTAAGACTTCTAACTGACAAGGAGGCTAATATATATATGTTTATTATGTCTATGTAGATCCCCAATTTAAGACATCTTCAGAGAGGTCTGATTTTTAGGAAGTGAATCAAATACAAACCCTAAATAAAGTACAGTTTGTTAGGGGAGCTCCCAACCCGGTGTCACACGCTTCAGCAGTGAAGTCCTGTTCTCAAAAGAGCCTTTTGAAAGCTTTCCCCAACCTTTCTGTTTCTCCCAGTCAAAGGCTCTGTCATGATTGCCTGGATGAGGCGCCTCTTTTTTCTTTTATAATTTCAGGGATAATTTCCAGTGACAGACACGAGGGGGAGCTGCTAGACTGGCCAAAAATAAACCATTTCCTCTAGCCAATATATTCTGCTTCAACTCCCTGACACGTTCTGCAGTAACCCTGCTTGAACGCTCACATCCAAAGACAGATCCATCCTCAGAAAAAGCAACCTAAACCCCTCATTCTTCATTTAACAGTCCTGTGAGATTGTGCTGAAGAACACATAATGAAAAAAATGTGCATGCAAGCACGATCCATCTGTTTTGGCTCCAGAAAGCAGGTTCCACCCTGGAAGCCCAATACTGAATGCAGTGGTAGCCACAGTCCTCACCCAGAAAATATGGTCTGACAAAGGAATCTATTTGTTTTAATGCTTACAATTTTAACATGGTATATTAATCACACGCAACATAAGATCATGTTAACAAGACCCCCAGCTCTGTCAGCAACCAAGATAAATACTTACCGCAAAGACCCCACGGACAACCCAACCATGGTGCTGCCGTAATGTCTTTCCATAAGCATTGTCTTAAAGGAAGGAAAAAAAGGACAAAAAAATCATTCAAGAGACAGATGTATGGCAGTTTTAAGTTTGCATCACAAAGAAAACTTGGAGCTTGGAAAAGACTATTTAAGGATGTATTTTTGCCACTGGATGGAAACAATGGCTGTTTCTGAGCACCAAAGTTATGACTGAAAGGAGATGACAGATTTGTGATTTCTGCATCGGGGTCTCAGCTCTGCTGTCAAATCTCCTTCAACTCATCCACAGCAAGTAAGTATTCTAACAGACAGTAAGGCAAATGTAATTTTTATTTGACTAGCTGTGCTTCAAGACGAACACTTCTAATATCTAGTTTCCAGTTCAGTGCAAGTCAGAAAATAATATACAGCGTGAAACAATCCTGCAACCTGATGGTTAGCCAACCTCAGTCAAGGTGGTTAGCTCAGGCATTAACCAAGAACTCTCTCTGTATCTGAAGGTCAAGTCTCGAGGATCACTGGAACAGAAAGCACCGGGCCCGTATTAAAATAATTCTCACGATCTCTATTGTGAGTGCCTCCCAGTGTAGCCTTTGATGAAGGCCCTTGTTATGTTCCTAGACAGCTCCACTTTCATATACAAAGTTTTCTATATACAAAGCCAAACATCTTTGAGCCATAGTTTCCAAGTCTTAGTTTGTCACTATTGTCGTTTCATATCCTTGTCCTTCAGTTAAATTTTTAAGTATCTGCCATCGTATTATACTTTGCCGGAGCTGTTCACCTTAAAGAAGGAGAACCTCTACATTTTGCTGCTTTAGGATATTTGCTCAAAAGACGGGAGACAGGTATTATTGGAAGAGTGTAAAAAGTCAGTAAAACACAGCCACAAGTTTTGCTGTACTCCTCATCTGCCAGTCTAATAACTGGGGAATGCAGCTTTTCTATCTTTACAGTAGGAGTGAGAATCTATGAGAAAAGTGTACAGTAATAAGAGCAATGAAATAAGGAGAAAAAGACTGTGTAGCAAACAGGACTGACAAGTCTATTCTCTGACTTATCAGCAAATATAGTGGGCATTAAAAACACCAGAAGTTGAAAAGTTTGCTTAGATTTAAATCCCAAGTAAAGACAAATCCTGTTAGAAAGCTGTTTATCCCCCAGAAGAACATAAGAACTGGTGGATATTCCGTTTTTTATTTTCATTTCACTAGCTTGACATTTGAGGTTGTGGAAAGAGAACATATACCCCATCTTCTTAAGATTCAAATAATACAGTAACTCCTAAACAAGAAACTGTAGCAGTAAACCAAAGCTGCAGTGGTGATAACAGACATGGAAGAGCTTTTCAGGCGAAAAAAACGAAGGAAGAAGTGAGAAAAACCCAGCAGCATGGCTCTGCCACAGACACAGAGCAATTCAAGAAGTAATTCAGTGCTGAAGCCTTCAGACTCAGAGGGTCAAATAAGTGCCTTGACTTTCTGTGGTTTTACCATCCACATCTGGTAGCAGTGTATTTACAGTCCCACTTTCAAGAGCTGCTTACATACTTCGGTGTAGTAGTTCTTTGTACTAATCCTATAGGACAACTGCTTAGCTGTTCAAAAGAAGCTAAAAAAAAATAAAAGCTTAAAAAAAACCCAAACTGTTTTAAAGCTGTTTTAAAGGATTATCGTAACGTTAGACTGCATTCATATAGAGGGTCTTACTCAGAAATAACCAAGTCAAGTCTAAGAGGGGTTTGTGTTTTGTTTTATACTTGCTGTGGGCACTAGCCTGACTTGGTAAGCATCAGAAATTGTGTACTTGGAAAAATTCCTTCTTTTCTCTTACAAACTCCCTTCTAACTGATACAGGCAATTCACAGCCATACTGGTGAAGAGGTGATTTCAAAGCGTGATGACCAGCCTCACAAGGAACAGCAACTATAAATTTGGGAGCACTGTCGCTGCAAACCAGTAGAAAAAATGGAAGGAGACAAAGCAGTTTTTTTCCCTAAGGTATGACGGTCTCCCCTGCCAAAAGTATGCCAATTAAACAAATCTTTAACTGCTGTTAAATCAACATTGACCAGTTATCTAGTAATCTGCCTGAATCGGCCATTTTCAAAAGCTACTTCCAAAATAGTTATGTCTTGGAGATTACTCGCATCATTAGTCACTGAAGAAAAGAAAGCACAGGTTCTAAACAAGTAGGAAAATAGGCAAGTATATAAATTCAGAAGCAGATGAAGAATAAAGCAACTGGCACTTACTCAGAGCTGTTTGGATATTCTTTTCCCCATTCTTCACTTCTGTCAAAAACCCTTTCAAGAACTTTAAGCCTCTGTCAGGTGAGCCCACGAAATAAAAAGAAACCATGTTTATAATATAGTAACCTGAAGTATAACAAAGCCCCCAAAGTTGCAAGACAACTCAGAAGTGCAATAAAACTCAGAATTAAGGCGCCATTTTCAATGCGAATAAAAAAAATGCAGCCACCTCCTCCAGCCTCTCTTCTAGCCCCAGGAAAAACACTTTGTTAAAACATTTCTGCTGCAGCCTGAAATCACCTGCCTGATGTTCTGGCCCAGCAGGATCAATCACTCACTGTAACTTCACTTTTATGGGAAAAAAGTTTGCCTGCAATCGCTTTTTCAGGCCTTTTGGCAAAGTTGTGGTGATACAACCAGAGACAACACATTTATCTTGAAGCTAGCCAGTTTGGATTGATGGAGCCTGTGGAAAGTAACCAGTTTGCTCCATGTACATAAGCTTGCACTGGTGAAAGGCCCCTCATTCCACCTTAGTGCTTCATAGTGTAAGTAGATACAAGGCCATTACCTTTTCAGCCACAGGAGAGCCTCTGTAGCAGAATTTCTAACTTGTGCTACACCTGCATTCACTTCGTGGAGCACTATCTTCTGAAGGGTATCAAACTCTTCTTTGTTGGTTATAAATTTCTGGTTTATTTTCTGGAGGAAAAATAAGAGGCAAAGCTTTAGGCTTTTAAGACCAAACAGTGGGCTGTCCTACAAATACCACCTATTTACCAGGACTCTTCCCTGCAAAGGGAGACCATAGATCTCCATGCCATGGCTGGCCTGCAACGCTGGGCATGCCCTCCCAGGGCACAACCCCAGACACATCTGGCTAATGCAACCAAAAAAACAAAGGCACCTCAAAGATTTACATGGAACCTACCATTTTCTGTCTGACAAAATGCTTTAGGTTCACATGACATCTTCCACACCGGTGGAAAGGAGTTAACTCAACCTGCTCTTTGAGCAAAGTCCCATTTGCTCCAAGCTTCAAGTACAGGCAAGATCACCTTCTGACAACTGTTAAGCTGCAAATTCTCAATTACACTTTGCAGTCAGTGGCATGCTTAAGCTTTTCATTTATTCTGAAGTTTGTTATACACAACTCTTCACAAAAATAAAAGAGAAAATGAGGCAGTTAAACAGAGTCATCTTCTACATTGAAGGAGCAGCTGCCTATCACTTGACAACAAATATTCAATTTTATTTTTTTTAAATAGCATTCTTCCCTCTCGCTATTTTCAGTCTTTCAGTAGCTACCTCCAGCAAGATAAGTGCATATCTGCCTGCCTTTGCACCAAACAAGTCTGAATGTATGCAATGTTCCTTATCATACACTCAGCAGATATGTTTTGCTTTTCTTTTTTTTTTTCTTGAAAGAAAGGCTATGAAGAGTCTCGACTATATCTTGTCTCACAAGCAGCACTTCAAACCTTTTCAGACTTGGAACTGGAAGGACTGTCAGAACGAGAACCGAAGCTGCAGGGTCTGCCCCAACCTGCTGTGAAGCTCCTTCTTAATGCACTAATTTGCTCTTATTTTTTTGAGTAAAGGGTATCCCCCCCAACCCGGTTCATTTTAGTCTAAAGTCAATATTGGTACCATCGCATCATGACTTAAAACCTATTCAGCTCAGAATCAGTCATACTCATTATGTGTAACAGATGTTTTACCTGGTAGTCAATCAAGTGTTTTATAAGTTTGTGCACAACAGCTGGATTTATTAAACACAGCATGTACTGTAAGAACAGAACTGGGGGCATTTCAGCATTCTGATCTGACAGATGGTAACATTATCAAGTATTAAATAGCCTTCCAGTATCGACTCCTACCACAAAGGTTCTTGAGCTTTAGTGACTAAAATAGATATTTTGGTTAAAAAAAAATAATAAAAAAATCAATGTTAGAAATAAGCGGTTACCTTGATGTTACCTACAAAATCCATTTTAACAGGAGCAAACACAGTTGGTCCCAGCTTGTCTAGAAAATAAAAAAAGGCCATATTTTAAAATTGTGTCTTTTTCCACTCCTCATGTCTTAGTAACAATTAAAATCATTTACTTTCTTAACAATCCTTCTAAACGGCAGGAGAATACTAAATGAATGATGTAAACCGAAGTTTGTCTTTGGTGTAGAACCAATCCACCCCAGTTGGTACAAGTGTTAAAATACATCGATGTATAACTTGGAAATCTTCAAAGGGGTACATGCTTATGGGGTCCTTCCATCTGCTGTTAGATTCAGGGGCCAAGCAGGTGGGGGGCTGCACTGGCTGGAGACAGAAGTCTTGGGAAAAATCAAATAGCAGCAATAGCTAGTACAGCTGATGGTGTGCTGTCAGCAGTACTAGACACGCAAGGCATTCCACACTGTTCTTCTGAGGGCAAGAAAGTGCCGTTCCAGATATACCCATAGATTTCCAGGCAGCTTATACATGGCTCCCATCTAAATGAGAGCCGATCCACTACAAAGGCAAAAGAGTCAAACTGATTCTGCTGATAGCAACTACTTCTACTATATCACTTAAGCGAAGAAATGAATTCTCCAAACCAACTGCTCCACCTTTTCTCATAGCTGGCAGCAGTCAAAAGCAGTCAGATGCACCCCCAGCATGAAAAGAAAGAGCTGCTTACCTAGAACAGGCACAATTGCATAACAGGACTCCAGAAATTCTTCTGTTGGTATGCCCTCCTCCTCCCGAAGTTCAATATCACTGAACCTGGTGGCCAGGACAAGCAGAGAAGATTGTTACCTTAACAACTCCTTTTTGTGCAACTTCTAAAGGCAAAATGACATTTCATGCCTACTGCACTTGCATAGAGGTAAAATTTATAGACACAGAACCACCAACATGGCTTTTTTTTCACCAGGTGAAAATAAATGACTGCAGAAAATACACATTTGCTGGTGTGAAAGCAAGGCCTGTAATTACAACCAAGGAAAAACCCTCCCACTCCACTCTGTACAGACTATTCTACAAAGGACATCTTCTTCATTTACTGTGCTGTATGCAGTTTTGTTAAATAATCTCAGCAAATACAGCTTTACAGACAGAACAGACTTAAAAATGAGTCAATTAAAGGCTTAACGTTTCAATAATCCTTGTAATTTACATCTGCAACACGTACTACCTATTGCTCATGACACTGAAGAAGGTAGGAGAATCGTTTTCATTTCTGTCTTCCTCACACAGGGTCAATCCACTTAGAGAATTAATTTCCGACTGCAGCAACTTGTGGGCACCAAAGCTTTCTTCCGCTTGCAGGTTTTTCTCTCCATCTTCTTTAATGTCTTACATTTATAGGAAACAGAAGAAAAACAAAAATAGAAAAAGAAAACAGCCACACCCCCATATTGTTATTCCTGTTCTTTAAGACATGTTCTATTTGAACGAAGGCACTTTGATATCTGGATCATGCAAGTTTAAAAGCTTTCCCTGCCGGCACCATGACTCCCACCACAGTTCCCCCACTGTCGGGTGCTCAGACCACCTTTCACCTAGTCCCCTCCCAATTTCTTTAAACCATACAGACCAAGCAGCAGGCTCCAATGCAGGTGAGCCCAGGCACCCTCAGCGAGGACAGCCTTATTAGAGAAGAGTGTTGAAGAAGCAATTGGGTGCAGCAGGGAGTAGACTTGAAAGAAAGATTACTTCTGACACGGCTGTAACTTCCCCAGTGCTGATAAAGTGGCACAGGGCATTTTCAAAAAGAAAATAATAATAGTGACTTGTTTGCTCCTTCTGATAAGTAAGTAAACTGGCAGCTCAGATGGGTACCGCTGTGATATTAAAGGCTGCTACATTCTCCCCGATTTCTATGAGCATCTTTAAAGTTTCCCAGAAGAACCAGTTGCCTCTTCCCCTCTGTGGTTTATTTTATTTCTTCTTTGGTATCAAATGCATCTGGTTCATATAAACAGAGCGTTACTCAAGCACCTCCAAAGGAAGTCAAAGTCTTAGACATGCAAAGAAAGGTCACCTCCCATGCATGGCAAGACCTTCTGACCTCATGGACGACTGCAGGGAACAAGTCAAGAAGCAAAAATTATATATTCGCAGCATCTGCAGCGTACAAGGCATGGCTACAGCACATCTTGCTGCCACACTGTCAAACTAGCATCCAAGATTTCCCAGGGAACCTGTCTCTCCAGGAAAGGAATACTTTCAAATGCCACTGAGGATTTATAGACCTGAAGCAGAACTGAGCTTCTGTCTGAAGGGATCAAACTGCAAGGAACTCACTTCCTCCAAGTGAAGTCTGAAAACAAACTTGCAGCTTTCCCTGTTACTTGCAGAACCACTGAATAAGCCCGGTGCTGGGTGAAAAAAGAACCGCTCGCACCTGCTAACAGCAATGAGACTTCAGCCTTTCTCCTCAGGGCAGGAGAAAATGGCACAGTCAGTGATGTCTGAGGCCTCATTCACAAGCAAAGTGACTCTGCTAAGGAAGTCGAGTTTGCGGGATGTCACTGATCTGTCCTTCACCAAAACACATGGACTGGTGAGTAGAGAAGCAGCCCGAGCCCACAGTGACTCCACAGGAATGCCATGTGTAAAGCCTGGAGTCCTCTGAAACTTCAAACTCAAACACCGTAAGACCTAAATGACAAACACAGATTTCTTATGGGACTTAAATGCTTAAGTCTTTTTAAAGATTGACTGCTCTTAATAAAGGGGAGAAGGAAGGAAGAGTATCTGAGACAGGGCAGAGCTCCTGGGCTCACAGGGAGCACCCAAAACCAGCCACGGGCAAGACGGAGCACCAGGCTGGCTGGCTCAGCCCATTCCATATGGATGGCACTGCACATCCTACTCCACCCCATACTGCCAGCAAAACTCTGCAACTCAGATGTGCGTCCCCAAGAGGGGGGAGGCTTCTCTCTTTTTTTGCACAAGAACAACCTCAGTAGCTAAATGATACCAAGACCCTGGCTTGAATTAGTTTGACTTCCTTGCTTTAGTGCTGTGTTCTTGAGGTATTACCCTAAAAGGTAACACATGCATGTTATTCTGCAGGGACTTACCACACTACACAACAGCAGTTACAGACATGGGAAAAACTCCAAAGAGAACCCATGTAAGAGCAAAATAACCATGTTCATTAACTTGGGCTTAAAAACTTCAGCTGATTCACTGACTGCATATGTATGTTTTGGAATAATAGCCAGGCAGAGAAAGCTACTGTTCAAGAACAACACAGTCCATTCAACAGGACGAGCAGAAATCATACGTTACTTGTATACACATATCCAAATGAAGTTCAGCAGCCCTTAACCAGATAGTTATGTTGGATGGAATTTTATACTGAATTAGTTCAACAGTGGTTTACTAAAGTCACGCACAAATATAAGTTTCGTGGTATTGCTAAGGTAATAGAAGGAATAAGGCGCTTTCTAGTATACTCTTAGTTGCAGAAAAAGGGTTAATTTTCCATAAAGATTTGTCAGACCAATCAAGAGCAACTACAAGGTCAGTCCCTCCGAGAAAGGCATACAAAGCTTCAGTGCCCCCCTTCTGACAGTGCAGCCCTACATACTAGCAGAGGTACTGGCATTCCCAGCGGAGGGCCTCTGGGAATAATGTGTCTGTCCACAGCACAAGCAGCGCTCAAGCTCTGCCAGGCTGTATTGTTACGCATGTCAATCAGCATCTAGAGGAGCCTCCACTTGTCCAAAAAAGAATTTTTAATTTCCTTCCCCATTCAGTCCCAAGTTAGCTATCAACAAGGGCAGGAGCTACGCTGAGACGACTTGCAAAGGGCAGATATCAGACTAAAATACACTGACATTCTCTCTCATGAGAAGCAAGGTATCAGCACTCTCACAGGCAGCCTACACCTCCCTCCATTTACACTTAAAGAGTAAAGATCCTGGATAAAAAATGGTGCGTATACTTACCTGCCAAATCCTCTGCTAGGTGATCTTCAACAGAAACATCACTGCTCCCCTCATTTGTTGCCAGGTTTAAACACTCCGGACTTTTAATAAGGGTTTGCTCTTGATGGTTAATTTCTGCTTTTAGAGAGCCATTTTCAAAGGGGTTCAATTCCATCTGCCTGAAGAAAGGGAAACAATAATGGTTAGTGTATAAAACATTGCTTGGTAAGCTTCTTCCTGTGAAAACACACAAATAACAATAACAGAAAAATAGTTGTCAGAAATTATAGGCTGTCACAGGTTGCTCTGAACAAAAGAACTTGACTAAAATAATAAAAGGAATCAGGCTGCTCTTTGCAGCAAATAGGATTAGCAATTCAACCTCAGTTTGCAGAGTCTGAATATATTTACAATGACCTTTATTAAAAAGAGACATAATAAAAAAAAATACAACTGATTACAAAAAAAAAATCACAGGCAGGTATTGTAACTAAAATAATATCCTCTCATTAGTACTTTAAAATATATAACCTTGCCACCTACTCCACAAATCATAGCCCGCTCTCCATCAACAATTTTATGAGCTTCTGGAGTGGAACGTAAGACGGAGTAAGGAGCACTGAAGTGTGTGAGAGCTGGCTGGTGACTGACCAGTAAGTCAGCAAGTGGATGGCTGAGAAAAATAAAAGGAAAAGGGCTGATAAAGACGAGACACGAAGTGGCATGAGCCAGCTAACTTTTGTTGCACGTGGTTCCAAGTATGCAGCTCAGAGTAATACAATTCTGCTGCATCCAGTACTAATAATATTAGAGTAAAAATATGGAAAGAACAGCCACTACCAAAAAGAGATTAGAATGAGATCGACAGGAAAGACTTTTATTATACCTTTCCGTTGAGGTGTGACTGGACAAGACAGAGTGCTTTATCTGTAAGATAAACGGAGAGGAGGAATATTCTTTAAAGTAAGAAGACTGTATCGCGGTTCTCAAACTTCACGTTTTATTAAACCCAGGCTGGAGTCAGCAAAAAAGCTGAAATGCTAAGCATACGCTCACTAATTCTCTGACCTGGAAGCAGTATACAGACAAACAGGAAAAAAAGGTGCTACATTATTACATCATTAAAATAATGGGGAAAAAAAAATAAGAAAACCAGGGGACTGCATTCAGAAGCTAGCTAGCAAGTGCCAAATGAGATGCCATACAGCATAGGGAAAAGAAGAAACAAGTCTTCTTTGCAATGATTTTTTCTTTACTTCAAAAAATTTATGAAAAAACAGAAGAAATGTGAGGCTAGATACCATGAATGGTATGGTGAAGTAATCTCACTTCCCAGATGCAGTGACGCATCTACCTTCCTACATACACCTTAATCCTGCTGTTTGCTAGAGAGGCTCCAGTTTTGCGTACATAGTCGTGGATCCAGGATTCAAGAAAGTGCCCTTGTCATTAAAAAGGTAAGCTCATCAGCTCGTTAGCGTATTACCACAGATCCAGTGCTGCAGTAGCTTAGAAGAGCAATAATTGCTGTGAGCTCTCGCAATGGACTGCCTTGCCATAGAGCCAGGGTATTCTGAAACGCTGCTGTCTGCAGCTGGATCGGGCCCTGAAAGTTAATGCTTAATAACTTTCAACTACCATTAGAAGTTAAGAGATTGGTCACTGCTTATTAAAAAATGGCCCTACCTCACTTACAAACCACAAGAAATAGCAGAGTATGCCCAGTGGAGGACTACTAGCTGTAATAGGGGTAAAAATGCATTCCTTATTTCTACAAATATTACTTTACAAAAGGGCGCCTTACCATCCTTGCCAAGACTGAGAGAAAATTATATTGGCCATTACCTTGTTCGTTCTGAGAACTGCTAAGTGTGGGGATCCAGGCGGGGTCTGATGCAATAACTCAGAAGTGAAGGCAGTATTTGCAATCTGCATACATTCTTCGAGAGTCTTCAGGAAGGTGTCACAGGTTGATTTTAACAGAGCTCCCATATCAATCCCGCTCTGTCGGATGAAATCAATTGGAAGACATGGACTTACCCACAGAAGATCAACTTGGAGCACCTAATGTCTACAAAGCCCACAAGTGCTACAGTCATGATTTCTGTTTAACATGAATTAAAATGCAATGCGTCAGCTGCTCAGAGAATTGGCATCACAAATTACTGGGGCTATGCCCCCTCACAGCATTACTGCTCGTCAGCCTCTCACTACGAGCCCAGTATGCTTGCATTTTAAAAGCAATGCCCCTTAGTTACTTATCTCTCGTGTTAAAAATGTATTAAATACTAAGCCTTGATGTATTCAACAATGGCATTCCAGAAGACACCACTGACAGAAGAAATGAAAAGTAAACAGATTAAATAGATACAGAATGATCTGCAGAGAGTAATTTCAAAAATCCCATGAACAAAAAATTACTGCAATTGAAAAAACAGGCAGAATGAAGTATCACATTGCCACAATACTCTTCATCTCTGCAAAGTGCAGTTATTGATGCTGAAATACTTTTAGCAATATATCTTTCCTGTTAAATAGTGGTAAGATCAGGGAAAGTGAGTTTTCACCCAGAAGCATGAATGATGACCTGGATAAACATCACATTACTTGTTTGTTGTCAAAACCTGTGAGCTGCAATTTCTAACAGTGCCTTTTAGTTATTTATACACTGCATCATTCTTCTGCACTGCTGTTAATCCACCATAAACAGTTTATCAGGTATCTTTACAGAGATGGTTTGGATGTACAAATGACTAATCTTCAGGTGTTTTGCCTGCCTGCCCTGCACTTGAGGACCCATCTCTCCAGTGGGAGGCATCCCGGAACTCCACACCAATTTCTCTAGCAAGTGACATCCATCCCTCTTCACGAGTTTCTCTCTCAAAGCAAGAGGCAGATCACTGTCATTAGGAGACCCTTCTTAAATGAGGCTTCTTTGGTCAGGAAGATTTGCAAAGTTTGAAACTTTAACCTAAGCGAGGTTCATCAGGCAGTTCTTTCTAGCAGTTTTGGTTTCATGTGGTCTGCATTGTCTCTTGACCTTTTAAGGGTTTTGGTTGAGAACAGAAGTGAGCAGGATATTAATGACTCGGGGGCAGACAAATGTGCACTTCCTGCATGTCATCTTTTTATAAAAAATCTTACGCTTTTTTTATCCACTATATACACACGATCACCTACAGAAATGTTATTATCTAGATCACAGATATCGTATCTTTTCTTACTACTTGCTATCCCGACACAGGGGAAGTTATTTGCAACAATACAATATTACTCCATTTAAACAAGAAATGTTCTGTGGGTACCTTATTTCCCATAGGTTCTCTGCAGAAAGAGGGTGCAACATTAAGTAACTCTGAGTGAATACTACACTGGCTAACCAGAAGAATTCACAATGCTCAAGACTTCAGAGACTTGGTCTACACCAAAAACAGAGCTCTACCTCTGGTTCCGACACACCAGAAATGCTGGCTTCCTTCGTTTTATGCACTTGTTGAACAAGGAGGTTACAGTACAGTCTAAGTTCAGACATTTTAGTCTTCAAGGCTTCTGTGTTTTCAGTGAACTCTAAAAGTGAAACAAAAGAAGAGTTAAATTTATTGTATCCATCTTGCAGTATACAATTCTGGAGAGTTGCTGAAATAGTATTATCCAACCTAATTCAATCAATATCTCCTATCAACTCAAAAGATAAGCTGGATTGACCATAAATTATGCTTCTGACAGGTAAAATACTGTTTCATTATGTGCCACCGTAGATAGGAACAGTATGTTCCTAGACTTAGGACACAGAGAAAAAGCAAGTACACAACACTTGACCTTAACGGGCCTTTTAAATAGGACAAACCCCCTAAATATCATATTTTTTGTTTTCACTAAGTAGTTTAAGGTGCAAACAATTACACTGTGAATTAAAAGATCAGGGGTCTGGGTAGAAAACACTGGAGGGAAAAGACACATCCTCTCCAACACAAAGGGATTAATTTAATATATACCTCTGAATCATAGAACGGTTGAGGGTGGAAGGGACCTCTGGAGGTGAGCTAGTCCTACTCCCCTGTTCAAAGCAGGGTCAGCCGCAGCAGGTTGTTCAGGGCCATGTCTAGTCAGGTTTTGAACGTTGACAAGGATAAGACTCCATAACCTCTCTGCGCAACCTGTTTCAGTGTTTCCTCTTCCTTACAATAGAAACATTTTTGCTTATGTTTCAATGGAGCTGCTTATATTTAAATTTATGCCCATTTCCTCTTGTCCATTCACTGAAGACAGTCTGGTTCCATCTTTTTTATGCTCTCCCATCAGATATTTCGTTTAATCATCTCAGTGGCCCTTTGCTGGACTCACTCCAGTATGTCCATATGTTTCTTGTACTGGAGATGCAGAACCGAGCAGACTAATCCAGATAGGACTAACAGTCAATCTGAGATTTTTCAGAAGTAATTTTTTGACATTAGAGTCCCAGAATTACGAAATAAATTAATCTGTTGATAAGACTAACACAGTTTAGTTCTGTAAATATATCAGTAGCTTTTCACCCTGTGCTACTGTATGTCAGTTTATAGATATAACTTTGTTCTGCTTCTAGGCACTGTGCATCAGCTCCCCACGTTGTATAGGACCCTACAGTAGCATCTTCTGCTCACTTCTGACTCATTTTGAACCGGCAGATGCAAAACCTGGTGAAGATGCACATAAGGCTAAGAGGAAAAGTGATTCCTCACCTCAGGGAAAGGAAGTGCCTGCCCCGTCTGCATTTGCTCAGGATCACTGACATATTAACAATAATTTGCTGATTTCCCATCTTCTGCATAGTCATTGTGTTGAGGTTATGCAAGGTTAAGGCATGAGGTCCCACACTGACTCAAGAATAACACCACGCTTGTAAGCAAGAGGGGTTTTTACTGGGGTGAAAGTGAGATTGTTGGTGAAAGCAAAGAGGTAAGTGAATTTATTTTCATAGTCTGACCATGATCGGAATTCAGTTTCCAAATACTAGTATGCACATTTAAAACCAATTGCAAACCTTTATTTTAATTGCCAAGAGATTCTTGAAGTGCACAAGACCACCCAGTTAGAACATGGAAGGAAAGGGCCTGAGGAACTCCAAAGCTCAAGAGCCACTGATATGAGAAGCTGGTTCAACATACTAAGACGGTTGTACAAGGTGAGGGTCTTACCTTCATACACAGTCTGCATCCCAGTGACCCACAGCCAGGAGCTACTCACTCCTCGTACTTACAGAACCCATCAGCGCATAGTTCTCGAATGATTTATCCACAATATATTTTAAGGAAAAGACAAACTTTTCAAATCCCTGCACCGATAGTTAACACCTGAGATTTCTAGCTGGAGTTCCCACATGGCTTGGCACCAAAGCAGCACCAAAGATCTGAAGCACAGGTTGGACACAGAGTCCAGGTATGGATTTTGTCATCTTTGCATGTACATCTACTAGGGTAAGGATGGAGAAATAAAAAGCAAACAGCATGTGCCAGCAAAAGGGTGTTCTTGCCTTTTTCCTTCTGTGTCCTGCTGTCAGTCAGGCAGGCTTTAGCAGTTCCTAGAGCAACCAGCCACTTTTGCCTTTCAACTGCATTTCTTGCCTTCAGATAGAAGTATTGTTCCCCTGGGATGATCAGATCCATTCGTGTGTTGTCTGCAGGATGAACTGGAAGCAACATAGATTTCAGACCAGTCCCTCAGCCCTTCCCAGCCCAACCGAATATCCCAACAGATATGTTAGGTGGCAGGTCAAACAGTCATGAAAGAGGAGGAATCTACAGCCCCAAACTTCTCTTGTTGCCATTTTATGACTTCTCTTCTGAGTTAGGGAATAGACAGGCTACACTCGTGTACAGCTGTGGGACAAAAGGCTATGAAAGGCAGTTTTGTGATCAGTACAGTATCATCTGGGAATCTTCAAGGAAAGGGCATCCTGTTCTGGCAAGCCTCTCTTTCATGTTTCCTGCTCATAACTGAACCTCAAAGATGTGGCAAGTAACCCAATAGAAGTAAGAAGACCTAGTAGTTTAGTTTATTATTCATATTTTTAGCTTCAGCTTTGTGCCTATGAAGAGTCATTTGAAGCTGTGTGAAATTCCACCGCAGCTCATGAAAAGCAGTGACCCACCAGCATGTAGGATACCCATTATATTTGAGGCTTGCAGCTCTCTTAACATTTTCAAAATACTATAGAATAAAAACTGGCATATAGATCCAGTTACTCAGTTACTACAAAAACATACCAAAGAAATCAAGACACCCAATATCTCTTGTGACCTAAAATCTCATCTTAAATGCAACATTACTGGACAAACTTTGTGCAGCTGAGTGTTACTGTAGCTTAGTTACCTTGAATTTCACACACGGCCATTTGGATGCTTCCCTTACAACCCTTCCAGGCATCTTCCTGAGAGTCATAATAGGAGAGGATGCCACCACAGAGAAGAAACCATCGAGGCTGCCAGCCTGAAAAACAAAGCTGCAATTCTCAGTTACTTCTCTCCCAGCATTTCCACCAGCTCTCTCATTCAGGACTCGCTGCAAATAAGACCCCAAAGATTCTCAGTCCCCCCAGGAAAATTAAACCCTTTGAAGCAGTAAGATTTGCGGACGGGCCTGGATGCTGTACACCACAACCTCTGCTTGCTGGCAGCTACGTGTCCTTTCTGCAGGTAGCTGGACCACAGCGATGTGTTCCTGATATGCCGTATGTCATCTTCAGTAGTTTTGCTAACACAGCATCACTGACTCACTCTCTTCCAAAACCACCTACCTTTTCAGTCCACCACCCCTCAACTCCTTCCATCACTCCTCAACCTACCTCTTTACTCTTTGCAAAAGCTACCCCAGCTGTCTTGGCTTACACATCTTCCTCCCTTGCAGGAAGGGCTAGCCAAATTGTCATTAAAAGCAATATGCAAGAAACTCTTAAAAACCAAGGGAAGGGGGGGACAGAGGCAGATGTGTTGATTTCTGAACACCATCTTTCAATGAAGCAGTTCTCAACAGCTCCTGAAACTCCTGTGCTGCCCATATAACAAGTAGTCTCGAATTAATGACTTGCACTTCTGGATACCTTCCCAGAGAAACCAAAACACCAGGCTAGACCAAAACCAATAGTTCTGGGTACGCTTTTGCCCACCCTCTGCCCGACTTCAGAAGTAAATGATTCCTTGTTTTCTTCTTTTGGAAGTAATACCGCAGTATGAAAAGAAATAAACAAACAAGACATGACAGCCGTCATTTATGTCTAATTAAAAACTAGAAGCTCATTAACTTAAGAAGAAATGAGGCAGCAACGTCACTGGAGGAAAGCAGCTTTCATGACTGAGTTGCAACAAGCTTCCCTGGCCAGGACCAGCGGCGTGGGATATCGAAGGCCCCACACTGTGCCAGCAAACTACCTCTGGGAAAAAACACTTTGACAAAACGATGTGAGCCACATGGTTCCTACACACTTTTGCAGAGGGGCCTCACTTCTGCTGTCTCCTGCGCTGGGGCTCTGCCAACCAGCACGGTGCTGCGGGAGCCCAGGCTGGGCTTGGACCAATATCACGTTGGAAGAATGACTGCTCCTTACCAGCTAGGGAGAGGTACCTTAGGCTACTGCCGAAGCCAAGCCCAACTCAGTTTAAGGTTAGAAAGCCCTAAAGCCAGAGGCTAATAGTAGGAGTAGGGTTTGGGGTTTTTTGTTTGGTTGGTTTTTTTCAACAAGCAATACCACGGCATCCGGGCCAACCTGGTCTGTATAGATTGCTGAACCTTGGAGGTGGCTAGAAAACAAATTAAACATAAATCCTTTTTCACACTCTTCCAGAGCTCTTCCATTATTTCCTGGAAGAATATAAAAACATTATAAATGCCAAAGTATTCTCAATACTTCTTTATTTTATATGAAGGGAAAAAAAATCACAAGAATGAGAATTAAAAAAAAGAAAACAGCAAGACTGATTTTTATTTGTCTTGCCACCAAAATAAAGAAACTATTCTAAAAGTCACTATTGATATGGAGGAACTCACGAAAAAAGGAGGTGATTGTTCAGCAGAGAGAAGCAGTTAATTGCTTCAGACACTCAATGGCACAGAACCAATCCTTTAAATAATGCACAGCGCCACAGTCAATACATGCCTCTAATTCAGTCTGGAGATCCTGCTGCTGCTGCACATGAATCATTTCAGCCATGGTCCTACAGCTTACAACTGCAGCTGATGCTCAACCAAATTGCATCCCATCAATCAAGGGCTGTGCAATCAATTAGCCAACATACAAAGCACTCTGCCTCCATCACTTTGGAGGCTGGTTAAAAATATGTTATGACTCAATATATTTTGTTGAGGTTTTTGTTTGGTTGGGGTTTTTGGTTCTGGGTCTTTTTTTTTTTTTTTTTTGAGAGGGAAGCAGCAATTATCTGTCTTCCTTTGAGGAACCTAACTCTTCTTTATTAGATATGTATTAAAAAGACTATGATGGGCAATTTTTAACTAGGACAGCATATATTTTCAGAAAAGAATTGTTACAGTAATAAAAATACATTTTTGTAAAAGGAATCCAATTAAAAAAAAAAAATCACAGCAAGGTTTTGTCAGAAGATGCACTAACCACCTGGTACTCACTGACACTGAGTCAGCAGCCATGGGAAGGTTATCCTAAACAACCAGCTAAAAATAGCGTGTGGCTGACAAACCATGGGCATTGCAACAGGGATACAATCTTCAATTACAGGAGCTTCACATTTGCAGACAAGCAAAGAGCAGAAGAAAAAAAACACAACCAAAAAAAAAGCAGCAAAAAGACACTTAGACACTTCCACGAACACAAGTCTTGGGTTATTCAGTTTTATTCTCTCCCCATAAACTGTCCTAGAAATACTGCAAGTTTTGGAACTGAGCATTCAGACTTCACCTGATACAGAAAGTTGAAGCTGAATCTTTCCGGGTCTTACTGGTGCCAGCACTAACACAACTTCTGAAGAAGAATTTACTAAGCCCATTTATACCGGTGGTGCACAGGCAGGACAAAATATAGCTCATACTTCCACAGTTCATTTTAGAGGCACAGAGCCATTAACAGTAAAAATTGACCTTGCTGGGGAAAGATATATATATATATATTAAAGACAATAAAATGCAAAGCGTGACAGAAGTGAGTAGTAGCTTAAGGTCTCAGCCATAGAAAAAAGTGAAGAGACTGCAGACGACTTCACAGCCAGTGGTTAAGGTCTTAATACATATTGCACTCCTGTGTGAAACTTAAGGTTAGTATCTGCAGTACCTGGAAGATCTGATATTGTCCACTACAGAAACAGATCTTTAAGCAGTCTGTGCCTGCTAAGGATTTAGCATTTTTCCAGAAGTTTCCACAGATCCTGAAAGATCTGCCTACTTCCCTCGTTACACTTCTGGAAGCCTGGATGCAGCTATCACTGAGCAAACTTGACATTTCTTGATAACACACTTGAAATTTGGACATAATTCAAACTTTAATGTTACACAACTCAGACTCCAGACAGCACTCGTTCCAAAGTGCCAAGCCTGAAGAAAAAAAAACATTTGAAGACATGTAGATCATGTCAGACATCCACAAAGCCAAACCATCTGGGAGAATTACATACTCAAGAAGTCAAACTGATGACCTGGAAAACAAGCTGCAATTAAGAGATGCCAGTTCCAGTTGCATTTCTAAAAATTGCAAAGGCCAGACACCCAGGTTTTTATTATTGCTTACTCTCCACTAGAATTATATAATTCTTTGTGCGTATTAATTTCTTGAGCTTCAATGTAAGTCTTTCTAAAAAACTTATGCAATAGATAGTCCTTGGACTTCTTTGACCGTAATTCAGATTTTAAGTGAGGATAGGAGATTACTCTGAAATTTCCATGTCACTGCAACATCTGCCCAATAGGAGGAATTGAAGCCTTCATCACATCCCTACTGCTAATATCGCAGGCACGACCCAAGACTCAGCTGCAGCCCAGCAGCAAAGCAGGGACAGATCCCTGCTTTTCTGTGGAAGGTCGCAAGAGAGTCCCCAGAGTGGCTGCTCTGATAGTCAGAGACATCTCACAGCAAAGAACAAGCAATACTCGTCTTTTCACCTGAGCAAAGTAAGCTGTGCCATGTGTTCACCATACCACCACCTACCGCTTTACCTCCCAGTGCCCAAGGGCAGAAGAACCACAGCTTCTGCCCATTGATGTGTCAACGACTGACAGCTGGAGGAGAGCTGCAGAAAACTCAGCTCAAATAGGACCAAGGTAGTGCTGGTGTCTTGCAAAAAGCAAAAGAAAATCCAATATATGTCCTTCCCCAGTTACATGTGCTGCTGTAAGTCTGTGAATGCCATCACGTTCACACCTCTCCGAAAACCCAGCCTGCTCCCGGTTGTCCACGTAGCAGCTGTTGGCCAGAAGACAGCACCTTCCCCTCGTGCAACCGTGACCGCAAAACACCTGCCTTTCAGTTACAAGGAAAGTCGTATTTTCCAGTTAGAGGATGCACCTAACAGCCAAAACACTGGACTGAGTCAAGAGATCTTATTTCCAGCTTAGAAAGAAGACTGCTGAGCTGCCATGGACCATGCTGAAAAAAAACCCCAGACTTCTGCACTAGGCTGCATGTGACTCCTCACCTACACAACACAAATCTTTCATACCGGCCCAGAAGGACCACTGCTGGTCTGAATGCGCTAACGTCCGACGGACAAGGATTTCTCTGGGGAAATAAGGCTATGGAAATCTCCAGGTCGCAAATGGACAAAACACACATTTGCAAGATCCCAGAGCGCTTGCAATCTCAACTGTCAGGCACCCACATTAAATCTTACAGTCCAGTTCCTAACAACTGATGGCACAACGAAGTTCAGTTCACGCAGCCGCGTGTTTCGCGCTGCCGGTCACCACCAGGTTTCTAGTCAGGAAAAGCATTTAGCAAAAGAGTATCCTACACACACCAAACTTGAAAGTTTCCCCCTTTTTTCTCATACAATGAACAGAAGTTATACAGTTAAAGGGTTATAAGCAATTTGCACCCAAAAATGCTGCCTGCTTTTTCCACACAGCCTCCTAAGGCTACCCAGTATTTTGGGAAGGGCAATCCCAGGACTGGAACACGTTTTGCAGCCTTAACTCTGTAGCAAAACAATTTGACAGGATAAAAATCCGGTCTGTACCCATGAGGGACAGCAGAAAGGCAGACAGGAGTGTGTGACAATTCATGCCTCTCCTCTGAGCTATTATCCTCTCACCTAGAGAGCAGCTTCTAGAAATGCCCCTATTGCAGTTTTACTCTGATTATGTGCACAGTAACAGCAGGAATCAATACCAAAAGCCCCTAAAGGTAATGAAGTCAACAGATTTAGTACTTCAACAATGCTATCACTTTTTAAAGTACTTGTTTGAGGGACACTAGAGGTTCAAGTGAAGCAAGCAACAGCTGGAACCGGCTTTAACACAGTGACCCTCTCCCAAATGATTTTTCTCCAGGGGTCCCATAAAATCCACCCTTATTTTAATCACAACTGTTAGTGCAGTGCTAGCAGCATTAAAAAAGCATCCTGCCATCACAGAGCAACTGGGTTTGTTTGCAAACAATTTTATGTCAGCGGCTATCCAAGGCACGGAGAGCGTGATGTACCAGCAGGCATTTTTGAAGAGGACACAGTGAAAGGATGAAGGGCAGAGAGAGGATCGTGGTGAGTGATGGAGGCAAAGGTTCAATAATCTAGGCCACTGCTCAGACACACTAATTCAAGTCATTCAAAGCTCCTGGGAGTTTCCCTCCTCTGTTGACACTTCCCAGCCCCAGCAAACTCTCAGCTCCTCTCTCTGACCCCTGGGGTGGTTATCACACCAGACTGAACCAAGGCAATGAATGTATGTAAACACAGAAGGTGGTATCTCTTCACCATCATTCTGCCACACCTTTGGCTTCTGTCCTACGAAGCCATTCCCTGAGATCACTTACTTATTTCGGTGCAGAAGGACTGAATGCAGAGGCACCGGTACTGCAGCATACCTGGCAGGGAACGCTGCACCGCCTGGGCTCTGCAGCGTTGCTCTAACACCTACATGGGAGAGAGGGGACACCGATTTCCATTCCTGCAGCCTCATCAAACTTTTCTGCTCCGAGCACATTACTCAATTCCAAAAAGTTACGACAAAAGCGAGATTGCTGCGTTAAGAAAAAGAGGGGGAAGGGAAGAGAGAGATGAGAAAGAAGGTCAAACCACACAGACATAATTATGCAAAATTCAAAGAGAATGAAGACACTCGTCCCTGAAGCATCCTGGGTGAGAAGTGTAGTCAGGGCTGGGTGAGAGACGGTCCATCTAAACCAGTGCCTGGTCTCTGAGAGCAGTTACGGTCAGCAATACTGGGCAGACCATTGCCCTGAAACCTCAGCTGTCTACATCCACCTCCACAAAAGCCAGGCTTCTCATTTTATACAATCAGAACTTGGACTATACCCAGAGGCCAAAAAGAAGGGAAAAAATGACAAACAAAAGCGTTTTAGAACCAAATGTTTATCTAAGTGTAAAGTCTTCAATTACTTCCTTCATCTCTGGAAACAAAGGACCTTATTTCCAGAGCTTGATATCAACTGGAAGTCTACGTGTCTCCCATCCTAAAAAGTCAGATTTCTTACATTAAACTTCCAAAACAAAGACTCACTCTAAGTAGTATCATGTGCATCTGGATTCAAGCTCTAAAAGCTAATGCTCTTTCACATTTTCTTGAGCTCTGCCCCCAAGTTTGTTAAGGAATTCTGAATCATTAGAGACAAGAGTAATGTAAAGTTTTATGTGAAAGCTGAAATTTACTGCTTGGTGTTGGCTCTTGGCATCTCAGGATAAACTGAAAAGGATTCAGAGCACCACAATAAGAGAGGGGATGATTACAGACAGGAAGGTGGGGAAGAGTGAACTATGGTATGGGGTATGATGCAGCGTCCCTTACGATGGCACGAACGCGAGGGTGTCATGCCTCAAGGAAGATGAATTAGTTAGGGTTAGAGTTACTCAGCCCAATTAAGGAAGTGAGTATTTAAATACCAGGAAAAGCTTAGCTTTGTGAAGAAAAGCGATCAAAGCCATTTCACAGAGCATACAGAGAATACCAGGCAAGTCAGCGGAGGCAGTCAGCATTTTCCTTTCTAATGACGAAGCTGCCTTTAATCCCTAAGCCAAGAGCTGATACATACCACCTCTTCCAGAGTCAGCAGCAATCCTGCCTGTGGCCAGTGATCCCAGATAAGACATGCCTTATGCTGAAGATCTGAACTGAATTGAATTTCAGCAGAAAAATCAACTGAAGGTGCCGAGCTTTTACACACACACCACTGAAGGAAGGTATTCCCCAACTCCACGCTCTGTTTCCTTGTGGGTAAGCGATAGCTGACTCATTCTATAAGCCTAGTGAGCAATCAAAATCGCAGACTACTTTTACAAGGTAATCTCCAAAGACTAAAGAAATTTCTTTTATTAATCAGAAGGTATGCTTAAACAAAGAGCATGAACTGCAGCTTGAGTTCAGTTGGAGAGTCCTATGGGAGATTGTTTCCAAACAGCACCGAGCAGCCTTCAGGCGTACATCACCTCCGCTCCCTCCTTTCTCTACCCTGCAAGCAGCATCCCCGAGGCTTGAGATCGGTCCTGCCACAGCACTGCAGGCAGGATCTGGCTTGGATGCCGTCCATGCCAGAATGCTTCATGCTCAGCCAGGACCACAGGCAGCAGCAGCAGCAGCACAACAGACCGATGAGGTATAGGGAAAATACAGTGTGACGCTGTTATCACCCCAAATGCCTACTACAATAAGCAGTACTGAAATATGAATAATACTCCCTTTATCGATGCTATAAGCCCACCCCTACCCTCCACAACCTTTACCATGCAATGCTAACATTAGATAGAGAGTTTTGGCAAAGGATGAAATCTAGGCATTTTTTAAGATCAAGTTACACGCTGTGGCTGTAGATTCAGCTGAGGCAAATTTATACGCCTGCATGATTTAAGTCACCCAGCTCTGGGGTTTGAGAATTAATAATTTGAAGTTTGCAGAGGCATCATATATTTGCCCAAGTGAAAGAGTGCTATCACACTTTATACACCAGCGATAACTCTCGTTGCAAAATTCCCTGTTCCCTTAAGGTTTTAACCAGTTTAGTAGGGGTAGCACAGACAGGAACCATTTCAGGACACGCGTATTGCAAACACGAGATCCCAAGTGGATTTTCATAGATCTGTGTGCATGCATATCTGATCCAAAGTTGCCACACTTCCTCTGAATTTAAACAAAACTATCACATCGAGAAATCGCTACCTGGTGGCCACTGCGTTAGCAGAGAGAAAAACCTCAAAATTGCAGTTCTCGAAACTCAGAGATTTCAGAGGCAGCACTGGAACCCCAGCATGTAGAAACCAAAACATCAGCGCAGGATTAATACCAGAGGAAAAACCCTATCTCCAAGCAGAAACCAGGCAACGCTAATTTAATGTATCGTAATCTATATAAAGCAAACAAGTGCATTTATTCTAAAACAAGATAACTTGTTTGAGCAGTAAAGCAAGCTAATTTGTCTTTCAGTTGCTGGCAATCACACTGTGCTTTCTGACCTTTGCCTGCAGAAAGCCAAACTTGTTTCCGACTTCTGAAATGTTCCTGCTGTCAATAACTATGTAATTTGCAACACAGATCTAGCTCCCTGCCCAAGGGCTGGGGGGATACAGCTTGATGTGGACTTGACCTCTCATGACGGGGATGACAGAAGATGTTATAAGACCAAAATTACCAGAAAAGACTCGATTACCAACAAACTCCATCAGCTCCTCTCTCACAGCAAGAAGGGAAAGCAGTTCTTTTCTACAGTTCTAAGCTCGTTCTTTGGTCAATGTCTTATCTCCTCTCCGGCTGTGCGAAACGAAGGTGTGTTCCTCACTATGAGGAGGAAAGGGCATAAGATACCTGCTGTGTATGTTTACATCAGCGTTGTATTAGTAACACAGGCATACACCAACATGCAAAAGATGACACACGTTTTCCCCGACTTTTTGCATACATCATTTACACCACACAGCACCAGAGTGGTTAACCTTGAGCAAGGGGAAAAGCAGAATACCGACAGAAATACTGTCGTGGATGACCCGTTGAACCCTCTTGCTTCCCTTAATCCCCAAAAGGAGGCTTTCCTGTCCCTCATTCCCCAGCTCCGTGCTACGGTTACGATAAACGCCACATTCCAGCACGATTTTTTTTTTTTTGCATCATCGCATAAACTTATAACTTAATGGCTTCAGGGCGGGAAGTCTTCAAAGTCTTCAATTTACGCACATGTAAGCCTAGTTAGCTTGCAGAACAGCAAATTTACTGTTCTCAAACACACATCAGATGGTCCTTCTACAGCCTAAGAAAAGGTATGGAGTGACCTTGACCGCCACACTTACTAGCAGAGTCAAGTTTCAGCAAAGAAATCATAAAGATGCTTCAATCCTCCATCAGAGATTTTCTCTCTGTTAAGAACAACGATTCATTCAGTTTTCAGCGGGGGCAAATCTCACACATTCAAGGAAAAAGGATTCCTTCAGCCCGCATTCACTTAGACCAAGGTTTGCAAAGTGTCATCCTTCTTCATGAAGGGTCATTTGGTTGAAAGTGCTTATCAACATGGCCAAAAAAAAAAAAAAATTTGATGGAACTGGAATATTTCTCATTCTTAGTCTTCATTTTACCATCAAAACAGAAGACAAGTCCAGCTGATCCTACCACATGCACACTCGGGCACAAATGCTACAATGCCAAACGCCAGTCACTCATCTACGCACACACACTGGTTCCCACAGACGCTCACTCCCTGGATCTCAGGGCACGGAAGCAAGCACAAGGGTTCCAATTACGCCCCAGCATCTAAGCAATGCAAAGAAAAACAAACACATAAAACTTTAGATTGACTGAACCATGGACATTTTTATTATGGGGAAAGGATTAATAACACTGCCCAAGTTCTGCAATCTGAATGGAAAAGCCAAGCATGGCTGCTCCTACTGCCACACACTCCATAATTCAAGAGCACTCACAAATAATAATAACAATAAAAAATAAAATAAATCTGTGCCTATTCACTGACAATTTTTGATTCCCCTCTCAGAACACCTATTGCCTAAAGGCGAAAAGCTGCAGCAATCTTCCAGTACACCAATAAATCCAGCCTCATGCACCACTCCCCCCCCGCCACCACCCTGCCACATAAATTCATCACTTGCTTGCACTTCAGCTTTTCCTTTGTTTAATTTTGATTTCCTACACTTTCCCAGCTAACCAGGGAGGCACAGCTGTTCCAACCTCTCTGCAAAAAATTCAGGCAAGAAGGCAGCACTCTTACATACACCACCCAGTAAAACTTGCACCTGGCAACGTCAAGGTCGTGGTTATTTTTCTCTGACCACGAGTCTTCCAAACTGTTTCAACAAACCACAGAGAGGTCTGCGCCAGGCAAGACCCCATCCACGCACCCCAAATTACAAGCCACCCCCGACTCCAACGTGCCCGGCGGTGGACACCCCACAGAACATGGGTGGCATTGGACCCTCACCGCCTCCGCGGCGTTCCGACCCCACCACCTTTAACCTCGGCTGAGGAAACCCGGGAGACGCACAGCTGCTTCCAGTCTGCTATGAAAAGTCAACCATCCCATGGCACGGAAATACGAAAAAATTAAAATCTGGGCCTAGTACTAGCAGGACAGTCCCTTTTTTTTTTTTTTTTTAATGCATTTTCACCCAAATTCCCCAAGTGCGACTGGACCTTTTCCTCCCAGGTCAGGGATTCCCCCAACTACTCAAAGCGACTCAATAAAAGCAATAAAGTTTCACGGGGGAGTACAGAACGGGGAAATTCGGCTGCGAGTATGACCCAACACATCCAAAATAACCCCGAACCCCAAACCTACAGCCCCAGGGAGGGCAAAGGACGCCCCAGACGAGCACCGACACCCACAAGTGGGTGAGACGCCGCCTCCTCCAGCGCCGGACGGTGACAATGTGGCAGCGCAGCTGGAAAACCAGGGTGCACGGCGGGGTCAGGGGCCAGCGCTGATCCAGACTCAGCACACACACATGTAT
>VZSZ01011691.1:773715-792994 GCA_013398815.1 Ibidorhyncha struthersii
GGGCCGCCCTGCTGGGCGCGGCGCTGGGCTGCGCGGCCGCGGCGCTGATCCCCGCGGCTGACGTGAAGGTGGAGGTGCTGCAGAAGCCGTTCCTCTGCCACAGGAGGACCAAGTGGGGGGACATGATGCTGGTTCACTACGAGGGCTACTTGGAGAGGGATGGCTCCATGTTTCACTCCACGTAAGTAGCTCGCCCCGGGGGCGCCTCGCCTTCGAGCGGGCCGGTGGGTAAGCTTATACGGGGAAAAAAAATTAAGTATATATATATATGTATTTTAATGTAGGTGATCTCTTTTAGCAGTGTCTTTCTGAATCCAGACCCCTCACACTGGCCCACAATTCACCTGCGAAATAGCTGTGTGAGGAGCGTTTTGTGGAGGGCGGGTGGCTTTCTGTTTTATTTTTACTGTTATCCCTCCCTCCCCAGACGCCCCAAACTTGCGGTTTACCTGTGCGTAAGGAAAGAAAAGCAGTGCATGCATGCTCATAGCATGCCCTAGATCTTGTTACTGAATTAAAACAGCTTAAAGAACGCTGCACGAACTTCTCAGTGGGACTCTTTCCAACCGCCACATATTTTCAGAAAGTTTGGTTTGCCTTTATACTTCGACAGTTTAGGAAGCACTGACTCTCAGTGCTGTTTAAGGTGAATACTAACAGTAAAGCTTATCTTCTTTCACTTTGTCAGATCGAGGCTATAAGATAAATCTTATTTAGCTTTTGTTTTCTGGTTAGTCTGTAGAAAGTATAGCCATGATGTTAGGCATCCTCTCCCGCAGTGTAGACACAGGTTTTTGGTATATGATCTCAGGGTTTAGTAAGTCTTCTGCTATGCACGAATTTCTGGCAGGTTTCTAAGGCAAACTTATAGGGGACAAATCTGCCTGTAATTTAAAAAAAAAAAAAAAGTTTTATATATCATTCCACTACGGGCAGCACAATGACAGCTTTTCATTACTGAAACGGTATATTCTTCACCTGCCGCTGACCAGACAAATCAACATACCGGAGCCACAGTAATGCAAGTAGGAGGAACAGCCAGAAATTCAAGGGAGTCTGCAACGACTTGTTAATGTTGCCTTTCCTGTAAAACATCAACGAAGTGTTAATAGTGGAAGACAGCGAAACGCTCAAGTATCTGTAGGCTACACGTCTGAAGTCTACTTTTGTGGAACATATTTAGAATGTTTTGCATGTTGATGCTCTTGCAGACGATTTAAACTAAAATCTCACTAATCTTCTCTTGTAGTTAACCTGCCTCTAAAAGGAGTTCTAGTGACACTCTAAGTTTTTGCTGCTAACTTCTGTAAGTGCTCTGTTTTCTTGTTAAGCACCTTTCCTGCATGACTAGTAAATCGAGCTTTTAAAATTCTGTGTCTGTCAGTAGAGTGAAAGTAGTCCTGGAGTACCACCTGGTTAAGTTATAAAAGGGGCTTGTCTGCCTATTTTAAACTTTAATGTTTTGCATGCATTTGTTTCTGTTCTTCTAGACCATCTGTTTTGTAGTTGTGGGTTTTTTTTTTTTCGTAATGGCTTTTTTGGAAGAGATGTGGCTGATTCTTCTAAGCATGTCATAAAGGTATATTGTAATCACGACCAAGCTGGTTTTTGATTTGCAATTTGCCAAGGAGTATGCATGGCCTTGAATGTAGATTTTCAAGCAGAAATGCCTTTCTTGTCTGATCAGTTTCAAAGTGGAAATAGGTGATCAGGGAAGTGAAGGTGGGGGATCAAGGTTGCTCAGTATTGTTATAAACACACCATGTAGATATTTTTTCTTTCCACTTATTAAGGAACCTTGTCATGCAAGGCATTAGCTTTAAAGACTTTAAAAGTTTAGGTCTTTCATTTAAGAAACGTCAAGGTGCCAAATAGTGATGTGGTTTTAATGATATACCTATGCTGTGAGCATATTCCATGTACTCCACATGCCTTTTGTGGAACTTGCTGTCTAAAGACTAAGTGGTTCATTCCGTTCTTTTCCAGTCACAAGCATAACAATGGTCAACCTATGTGGTTTACACTTGGCATAAGGGAAGCTATCAAAGGCTGGGACAGAGGTTTGAAGGACATGTGTGTGGGAGAGAAGCGGAAGCTAACTATTCCACCAGCCCTTGCTTATGGAAAAGAAGGGAAAGGTAAAACACCTGAAGTCCTTCCCTTACTTTAATTGTTTTTAATCTCTGTATTTTTCTGTTATTCTTGGCCTAAGAGGTTAGCAACCTTTCAAGCTTTGCAGGCTGTTTCCATTAAATAAGAAACATTGATGGAGTCAGGTGTTTTTTCTCACAAATCTGTTTTCTGTAGAAAAAACAGTTAAGTGGTGAATGAGGGGGAAAAAAAACAGGAATTGATGGTAGCTGCTGTGGGGTATGTCCTAAGTGTCTTTTCTGTTAGTGCTGCACTTAACAGTGCCCTGGTTTTTTTTTATTATTATTTTTTTCTTTCCTTCCCCTTGCTTCTCCCCCACCTTCTCTTTACAGTCAAGCTAGAAGTGGTTGCTTAGGTAACAGTTGGCTTTTTTTGGCTGTTGCATCTGTGTTTGTGGTAATACTTCATGAATGTGCATGTGCAAGCCTCGTTCTTACTTGCAGGTTTCTTTTAGAACCCTAAGAAACTCCCTGTATTGCTGCCCAACCCATTTTTAGCTGATACAGTGAAAATTCACTGTTTATTTCTCCATATAGGGACCCTTAATTCTTTCTCCCTTTAATCTGTTTTCAGTTTGGGCAGTAGTCCCTCTTATCCATGGTAAGATATAAAAGTACATGGCAGTCATGTTGGCATTGACTGAAAATATATTGAATGGTGTACAGACAGATAAAATCATTGTACTGTTTTCTCAACCTGTCTACTACTGAGGGTGTTCGGGGTTTTTCCTTTCAAACATTTCCAGATTCCTGTTTTAACAGGGCAGGCAGATAGAGGATTTGCAGTTAAATGAGTGACAGCTTGAATGATTCAGGAAGGTTACTTTTTCTGCTTTATGGGGTTTGTTTTAGTTAACTTTTTGGAGCAACTACAAGGAATATTTTGCAACTATTAGGAATATTTCGTTATCGCAAATGACCTAAGGTAATGTAAGGATTCAAAGCAGAATGGATAAATGTCTTGGGACACATAATCCTTCCTGCTACTGTATTCTCCCATTAATCTGAGACTGTTTTAGGAATGAGGAGTGTTTGCATGTCCGTATCTTTTGGCAAGTACGGCTGAACATAGGCTAAGTAGTACTCCATGCTAGGTAGCACAGATACAGCATACTCCATACCCTCCTTTCTTGAAAGTATCCTTTTTAAAACATATTTTTCTAGAAGCCTTAGTTTGGAGTTCAAGAGATAATATTAGAAGTAATCATGTTTCTAGTAGAGAACAGGAAAACTGTGGTGTTCAGTTAGTTGACTGTATGCAGAGCACAACTGTAAATTTTTCCACAAAAAGATATGAAATGCTGCAGTGCTCACGTAGTCATCACAGGCCTAGTTGGCTTGATTAATATGTAAAGCACTACAGTTGTTCTTCAAAGACTTGCAAGCCTCACCTCTGTGTTTAGTGCAAGAAGGTTGAACAAGTAAACACCGCTAACTGCTGTAAGAAATGACTTTAGAAAAACTCTGAAGTATTTGAACATAATTATGTTGCTATTTTCAGATAATGCCGTTGAAGACAGAATTATTCCATTTTCTTCATGCTTTCCTCTGAAGGCACATAACTTCACTAGCCTCCCACCTTGCTTACTGTCTGACCTGAATGATGAGTCAGATGCCTTTTTCTGTGACACTCAGGAAAAACTACCTGTGCTCTGAACTCTAAGCATGCCACTGTGCCCTGTATTTCCAGAAGCTTCTGCACATTTATTCATTCCAGAAATCTACAAGCCTGTCTGTTGCTGCAGCTCAAGGTGTATTTAACACCATAGCTCCAAAATAGTAGACCTGGATTAGATTTTTCCCTAGCTTCTCAAAGCACAGGAATTACTTTTTTGGGGGATATTTGGTCCTATTCGACCGCTCTCTATATAAAGAGCAAAGTGGTGTGCTAAAAGATTTTTGACAGTGGCTTCAGCCATCAGCCTGAAGGCATATCACATCACTGTAAAAGCCAGTGCCTGATAAATTGAAATCCTAGAGGGGTGGTGGCATGGGGGGCTGGTGGTCTTTGGCAGTATTAGGAAATTATCAGCCTGTTCACCTGCATTAAAAATGGCATTATGCCGACACAAGTCTTTTGAGCAGGCTTATATACTTAGTTTCTGCTGTGTGTTTGGAAATAGCTCAGTGCTTTGTGCAGCAGTCCAGAAGCAGCTGTGGGGTACTGACAGCATTGCTGCCCTTCTGCCTTTCTCCGCAAGAAGAGTTTTTCCAGTGGCAGAATAGCAGGTACAAGGCATCAGTTGGCAGTGGAGAGGACTTTGGAGACTGGCAGGGTTATGGTGTATCAGGAGGACTGAGCTCTCCTTTCTTGCTACCCTCTCTATCAGTCTTGGCTCTATGTTGCTGTAGCAGCCACCTGGCTGGCTGTACAGTCTCCTTCACTGTTTTCCACATTATCTGGCTCTGGCCATGAAAAAAAGATTCAGGAATGTTGTCTGATAAACCCATGATGATGGTTGCTGAATTAAGCTCACATCAACACATGCTAGTCTTCAAAAAAAACTAGTTGCATCTAAAGTTGTGCATGTGCTGTAAGGGCTGCTCAGGATCCAGGCAACATTATGAAATAATTATGACTGTTACAGATACTTATCCTTGTTAGTTCAAATTGTAGGATGTCTTGAAAGTAGTAGGATTACTGGAACACTGCTCTGACACATACGGCTTTTGTATGGCACTCAATATGTAATTGTTTTTAAACTTTCTCCATGTTTACCATTTTGGACAGGAAAAATTCCACCTGAGAGCACACTGATTTTCAATATTGACCTTCTAGAAATTAGGAATGGACCAAGGTCTCATGAATCTTTCCAAGAGATGGATCTTAATGATGACTGGAAACTCTCCAAGCAAGAGGTGAGTGGGTTACCATTCTTGTGAGCCAACCTAACTGGATGGGATAGTGGGAAGTGAAAGATAAGCTTAACTTGATCCTTTTAGGGAAGTATCTAAACACAAGTTAGATTTTAGCTACTACTGTGCACAGAGAAACTCTGCAAGCAGAATACACACTAGTATTTGTCACATGGGGAAGGGTGAGTATCTGTTCTTCCCTGGAGATGACTTTCAATGTTGCTGCCTTCCAGTTCTCTGCTTTTTTTGCCTTTGGAGTTTTATGCCTTTTCATGTCGGTATCTTTCCTGCTGAATGCTCTTGAACTATTATTCCTGGCTTAACAATTAAACTCCTGTCTGTGCTTTGCCCTTCTTGCATGGCTTCAGCTCACGTACTTTCTTACACCTTAACAATAGATTTTAAATTTTTTTCAGTAAAACTAAGACAAGGATGCACATCTATGCTGCACCATGATGAGCCTTGGATCCCAGTGGCAGTGCTGGACTGGGGTTTCAAAAGCGGCCTAAATAAACTGAGGCATAGGCGTGTGACCCATGCATGCCTCATGCTTATGAGACACTTGGATGAAGTAAAACATCTTAGAAATATAACCAGACTTCAGGGCTTTTTGCAGTTGCTGATTTACAAATAAACTGGAATTAGAAATTCACCTGCTGTAGGACAGTCGTGTTTAATAGCATTCACTGTCCGAAGGACATGTATTCAGCATTATTCACCTTCTGTTTGCCTCTTAGTTTCAGTCTTCTGCTTTTCTGATGTGCAAAAGCCATCCATGAGAAGTTAGGATAAACCACTGAGTTTGTTAGTCTTTTGGGGCTAGCAAACTGTACCAGCCCTGAATCAAAATCTTTTGTACTGTGCATCAAACAGACAGTGTCAGTGTGTTTAATGTCTCTATATTAGAAACATAAGCAATGACCCTAACAAATACCAGAATGTGAAATAAAACACCTGAAACATGGCCCATTTATCTTGCTGTTAACAGTCCACTGCTATAGTTCTTACTATGCAAGTGGTATCTGTGTAAGAGGTGGGTATGTTAGTATAGATATTCTTGTAGAAGGCTCTGCAATTTAGAACACTTGGTATCTCAACAGTTAAACCTTAAACTCAGTAAAAGTAATCTGATGTTCAAAACACTGCTCAGCATTACTAACTAGCTTAGTGTAAATAACTCTTCCACTAGTCTGTTTAAAAGCTACCTTAAATCTTTGTCCTTCAAAACTTTGAGATGTCTATAAATAAATCTTTATTAATGTAGTTCCCATTGAAGCAGCGAAAGCTGAGATTGTGGACAGATCTCTCTATATGTTTGAGGTGGCTGTTTACATCTACTGATTTGTCAAAGTACTAGGATGCGTGTGAAAAAGCTGTTTGGGTCTCTTACCGATTGGTAGCTAATAACTTCTGCCTAGCTATTTATACTTTATTGTATAGACATCAGATGACAGGTTTTCCTGGCTTATTTTTCAGTCAGATACCATAAAGGTATGGCAACTGGTTGCTGGTTTTACTGTCTGTTATATTACTAAAGAGCTTTTCATCACTGAACGGGGCTGCAGAATCAGTCAGACAAGTAGTATTCTGGCAGTGGCATAGGAAAGAAGGTATCTATTGTCTAATACTACCATGCTGAGCTTAGTGGCCCTCTCCTACACTGCAGTAATCAATTCTTTCATAAGCCTAAAAACATTAACTCTCGCCTCTTTGTCTAATAGGTGAAAATTTACTTGAAGAAAGAATTTGAAAAGCATGGAGCAGTGGTGAATGACACCCAGCATGATGCTTTGGTTGAAGATATATTTGATAAAGAAGATGAAGACAGTGATGGGTTCATATCGGCAAGGGAATTTACGTACAAGCACGATGAGCTGTAGAAAAGGGTGGCATAATTTTTTTGACACAAATGGCAGTGACTTAGACTTTCTGGTTCTCTTGTCATCTTAATTCTGTGTTTTGGAGTTGACAGCTGCTGTTGGCAAAGAAACACTCTGTTTATATAAAAGAGAATTTCTGTTCATTATGTACAAATGTTTTAAACTATTCTAAAGTATGAAAATGTACCTCCTTTTATGCAGCAAAGACTTGCAGGTCAGTGTTTTTTAAATTTTGTATTAACTTATTTTTCAGAAATGAAACAAGCTTTCCAGTTCTCAAACATTGTGAAAATCAAAATCCAGTTCAGTGCCTTCCTCTGATTTGTTTGTGTGTTAAGATCACTTTCAGTGACTCCTTTATGTATGATTTCTAGTCTGTGGCTTAATTACTCAACCTTCTTTCTTGTGTATCACTGCTTAAAAAGCAGTGTACTGACCTTGCCTTTTTTTTGGTGCAGATTTTTTTTTTTTTAAAAATGTGCTAGAAGGTATCAGCATCTCTTTATACAGCTGAGAAACTGACAGAAAGTCGAATGAGAAGAATGGATATCCTGTGCTGATACTGCTCTTCTAGAGGGAGAGTGTTACCAGCTGTGGCAATAACTGTCTGCATTTTTCTTTAAATTATGTGAACAAAGTAGGAATTAAATGTCAGACTTCCACTTTTAATATCAAAACATTTTAGGAAATGCCTGTAACTTGGAAAATAGCAAGTTGTGCTGCAGTGCAGAGGTGGTGTGCTTTACATACATAGACATGTACTTGTTTTGAAACTCAGAGCTTGCATTCACAAAGAAAGATCATACCTGTTGAGTTTTGAGGGAGATCTTGAGCAAAATGTTACAAGTCTGAAGTCTTTCCCATTTGCAGAAGGGGAAGATCACACTGACTGGAGGATCAGTATGGCCTGAAGAACAATTTACAGTGGCTTGCCTGCTTTGTAACTGCCTGAGTTGCAGAACTTGTTTCATCATTGCCCCTTTGCAGTATTTTCACAAGTAGCACACAAGTCGTGAATTTTAAATAATAAAGTGACTTCTTAGAAAAATAGAGGTATGAGGTAAATGTCACGGTGGTGGGTCTTTATGGAGATGCAGATCTGAGGATTTCAACTCCATTTTGTGTTTATTTGAACTGTTTCCGGAGAGAAAGAAACACTCTGCAATTGTCTGTGGTTTCTTAAACGAGAGGGTGAGGTATCTCAGGGAAGGGATTAGCATGTATCCTGGCACCACTAACCTATTGGTCTCTGAACACGGTATTTTACTTGGAAAATGTCGCTCAAGGCTGCGTATAGACACAAAGGAAATCCAGCTCTTTGAAACAGAGGTCGCTGTATTGCAGTAATCCTTAACTATTGCCAAGTGAGACTACATTCAAGGTTCTCAATGCTGTAGATGAGCTAGATGTGTTCCCCGCCACCTAGTGTTGCAAATAAGTATTAGAAGACTACTTTATTAAACAGTTCAGCTACATTTAGACATTACAGGTTGCTGTCAATAGTCACTGGTTGGGGGCGGGGGGGCGTGGGGAGTATAAGTGAAGGCATGCGGTGGTGGGGTAGTTTGTCTTTTTTTTTTTCTTCCAGCATCTGGCATTTTGTGGCTGATGGCCTATGTGATATGGAATTCTGGCCACGTACTTTGTTTTCAGTAACCTTTAGGTCTTTTCCTCTACGATGCCATCCAGTTTTCCTGAACCCTTTTATACTTTTGCTTCCATAATGTTCTATGGCAGTGAGTTTCACTGTAGAATAGCAAGGAAAATATTTCCTTTTTTCTTTTTAAGGCTTGTTACCTGTCCTGATTCTTGTATTGTGAAGAAATGATGAATAATCATTTCCTTAATCTTACCATTCATGATTTTGCATATTGATTTTTTTAATTTTTTTTTTTTTTCTGGCAGCGCTTATGAAAGTTAAGCTTGCCCGACTTCAGCTCTCCCAAGGTTGCTTGTGTGTTCTGTGCTGTGTGTCTTGATTTCCCCTACAGTCACCAGAGCGCTATGCCTTTGGCGGCAACTCATCACATTTATGTTCTTCATGTTGTATTAGGATCGATGCCTTAGCAAATAGTTTCCTGTCTTTCCCCATTGACTACGTGGGGACCCTAGGCAATTAGTACAGCCTAGGCCGAGGAGGGCTAATTGGATTTGAAGTTGACCCTTAAGGCAGCCTTGCTTAGGATGTGGGAACTGGCAGGTACTTGACCAATGCACTGCTGGAAAGAGCAGAACTGAAACTTGCATTGGGCCTGACAGGGTTTTGGATGATTGTTTGCAGTGTTTAGCATGTTCTCCGAAAATCTGGCTGCAGAATGAAAGCATAAAAGCATGAAATGAAACTTGACCCAGGTTACTGACCAAATACATAAACAGTTAAGCTTAAATAACGGGGTGCCAGCGTATGCCTTCAGTAAGGGCCAACTGTTGTTTCCTTTGTATTAAATAGGAGTTCAGAGTCAGTGAATGCTATGAAATGTACATGTGCATTATCTTCTACTTGGATTTTTAAAGCATTTCATAAAAATAACTTTCAGTCAACATGCGCTGTAGTTAATTTGCTAATGCCAGCACAGTATTAAAGCTGCAGGACCAAGGTGCTTTATTTGTTCCTGTGCGCAGGTTTATGCCAGAGGAGTGGATGTTTTTTGTTCTTAGTGCTTTTCGTGGTAGCTGTGTTAAATTTCTGAAATTGAACTGAAAAAAAAACCTTTCAAAAGCGCAGAATCAGCAGCAGATTTGAGAAGTCACTTCAACTTTATTACCGTTTGCTTTTGTTACAGTCCTGTGAAGATGAAGGGATTTCTTAGGTAGAAGTAGTACTGTCTGTCCTAACCTCAATTGCATGTGCTTGTTAATCCACAGAGAATACTGCTGCAGTGCCAGCAGGAGCCAGCTAGTTACCTGCAGGAGGGCAGAGGCAGGCAGCTGCCTGTCCTCCAAGGGGAGAAGGGAATATTGGAACTTCAGTGGCACTCAGCAGTGTTTTGGCTGGCTTACGTGTGAAGTGCAAGGTGTATTTACCCTGAAGAAACAAACCCTTGCTGCTTGTCTGTAAAACGCAGCACTTGAAAAAGTGGAGAGGGCTCAAAACAGTGTTGTGAGCACATACCGGATTGTTCTTCCTGCAGTTTATAGCCTTCACACGTTTCTTGTTGTTTTGTGGCTATACAGGATTAGAGCCTGTCATTCAGAAGCCTTTCATTCAGAGCCACTACCCAGCAATTGCAGTGGGAGTTGCTGACTTCTGTAGGTACAGAAGCAGCCTTCAGAGCTCATTTTATTTGAAAATTCTTGATATGCAGTGCAGTGACACAAGAAAGCTTTTGGCAAAGCTCCAGGAATGGTGCTTGTAGTCTGAAATGTTTCTTAAAGCATTCTTTGCGATCAACTGACAAGGCAAACAGCGTTGAAAATGATGGAATCGCTTTATTGGTCTTAAATCTTTGCTTTTTCAGTACCTTATGTCCTTGTGCTGCCAGCAACATCCCCAGTATAGAGGTGTTTTGGCGAGTAGTGTATGTGACAGAGTCATAAAACTGCAGTGTTAAGTACATATTGAACAAACTGCTACCATAGGTTCTTCTTCATGACATTTAGAACAAAAATGATCCACAGTGTTTTTCCTGAGTACTTCAGTGTAAAAATAGATGGTACAGGTCAGCCTTTAAATTACAGTTGGCTTTGTCGTACGTGCTCCCCACATCCCATCGTTTCTGCTGTATCCCTTGACCCAGAAATCCCAGTTTCAGATGGCAGGTGAGGATCAGCAGGATGGGAGAGCTCGCTGCTTTGGGGCATTCCGGGAGAAGAAGCAAAGCTCGGGGAAATGTGAGAGAGAGTGGAAGTATGCAGAGCGATGTGAGAAATGCCAAAGATTTTGTTTTCTAGATCCTTTGGCATCTGCTTACTTGGCAGAAAGAACATTGGCAGCCACTGATGTAGGTACTGCAAGATATAAGGCTGGTTCCTGATCGGACTCCGACTAGAAATTGCTGCTTCAGCCAGTTTCTAGATGGATTTTTACTCTTATGACAAAGTTCAAATTCAAGGTCCATTAAAGAATATTTAGAATAGGTATGTTGCGTTTGACTGCTTCTTAAAAATAAATCAGCCACATTATAGAGCTTTTGCAAAAAAAAAAAAAAAACACAAAAAAAACCAAACCCACCACCCTAAAACCCTTCATGTATCTTCAACACTGAATTGTTTTTGGTAACAGGAAATAAAACAAAAACTGCTTATATTTGTATAATCCTGGATAATTTTAGCCTCTCTGGAAAGTTAATCGTAACACTTACATTCTGTGCCCTAGTTTTCTCCTGCTACATAGGAAAAAACAACTGACAAAATAAGGATCTTTCTTTAGCTATCCTGCTTCTGTTTTCATGCTTGTGCTTGATTATGTCAACAGTTTCACACAAGAAACGTAATTGAAAAGCTCAGTAGGAAGCTATATATCTGTCACAGGGACAAGGACCTTCATTATCAGCTTTCCCTGCCTGGAGGGGATTCAGATGGAGCCTCCCCCTGCGTCACATTTCTTCCTTCTAGGAGGTTCTGTTCCAAAAGCAGGCTGGTTTCGCCAGGGGTTGCACCCGGTTAGGATCCGTGTGGCACTTCTGTTCTCTGGAGCGATGTAAAAAAAGTAGGAGCTTGGTTTAGCTGAGACGTTTGCCATGAAGACAGAGGATAGTTTGAAACATGTCAGGTCAGTAATTTTGTTCAAGGTTGCTGAAGGACGTGTTCCTGATGGAGTGCTGGAGTGTGTCCACAGGGGTAGTATTTTTTTTCTTTCCTTTTTNTCCGCCTGTCCATGAGATAAACAAGGTGCAAAGCCACTTTTAAAATATTAGGGTCTGACTGCAGAAATCTAGTGGGGCCAACTCTTCAGAGCTCCCCAAATCAGAGTTAGATGTTTTTAGAGGAAAAACATGAGGCTGATGCTAACTACCAGTAAGAGCTGCTCTTCACGTTAGATACAATGCTTCTAATTTCTAGTTTGTGTCATGACCTGCTTAAGGAGATTAAATGACGCAGGATAATTGATTCCTCATCTGGGAGTCAGAATGAAAGCATTAAATCAATCCTGTCCTCTTACATTGTATTGCCATTGAAATTTCTTTAAAGCAGCTGATGTTTCCTTTTCTGCCTCTTTCTCTGGACAGAGAAATAAGTAATACCTATTTCTTCTGTGTGCTTGGCCTGCTGTCTTTCTGGGAGTAAATAGCACAGCTTAGCTCTGGTCTCTCTAATCTGCTGGGATATGTCCTTAGAGAACAGGTTTTCATTCCATAAATGCAAAGCAAAATGTTCTTAATGACCCTGCATCCATCTCTGGGTGTGGAATCTATGTGGCTATAGCCAACGTACTAATCATAGCTTAAAGAAAATTATGTCCTGCTGGATTTTACTCTTAGTAACGCTGACCACAATACTTAAAGAGGTAAGACTGGTGATATTCCTTCCTTTTAACAGAAGGTACGAATTTGCATTTGCATCCAGTATTTCAGCCGTTACGTGTTGTCATGTCCTCGTTGCTATTGTGGCTATTACTAGTTGGGTTAAAACCTGGGCATAACATGGTCACATGGACATTGTGATGTAGAGTTGCACTTTGAAATAATTTGTCACTCTGCCTCTGCAAAGCTCAGTCTGAAGCAAAGCTCCCAGACACATGGTGCTCACCTTGCAGCTGACAAATGAGCACAAACTGCAGTGGGAGCACATACAGAGCAGAAATGGCCAACACTCTATTAATTTGGTACCAGATCCTGTTACTGCAAACCTGAGCCAAAGACCAGTTCACCATGGCACCCTTTCACAGCCACAACCAGCCATTCACGCAGTGGTGGGGCTGTGTGAAGGCAGACTGATGAGGTGGGCTCTAGGATGCCAATTAATATGCTCTGCCAGACCTCTGATGGCTTTGAACCTTCACACCTTGCTACTTGAGCAGGCAGCTGTGAGAGGGCAGCACAGGGATGTGTCAGTGTCTCTGGACAGACTGGAGCAGCACCAGCCAGGCTTGCCCTGTCACACCACTGCCTGGAGCGGGCAGGTTCTCCAAGGGCCGGCTTGGAGCAAACAGCAGGGGTCCTTGCACTGGGGGGAAATAGCAGAGAAAATAGAATCATAGAATATCTCGAGTTGGAAGTGACCCATAAGGATCACGGCGTCCAATGCCCTGGTCCTCACAGGGCTACCTAAAACAAACACATATGACTAAGAGTGTTGTCCAGATGTTCCTTGAACTCTGACAGGCTTGGTGCTGTGACCCCTTCCCTGAGAAGCCTGCTTCACTGACCGACCACCCTCGAGAAGCCTGCTTCACTGACCAACCACCCTCTTGGTGAAGACCCTTTTCCTAATGTCGAGTCTGAACTTCCCTGATGCAGCTTCATTCCATTTCTTCATGTCCTATCACTGGTCACCAGAGAGGAGATCAGCACACCCCCGCCTTGCTGCAACTCGTGAGAAAGTTGTAGACTGCAATGAGGTCACCCCTCAGCCTCCTCTCCTCCAAGCTGAACAAAAAAATAGGGAGGGGAACAGGTCCCCATACCATCCAGTTTTTCTTGGCTTATATCCACAGCCAATATAAGGACGTTTAAAAACTCCAAGGTAATTTACTGTTGACATTTCTTTATTAAAATACGCACATAAGGAATAACACACAACCAGCATGAAACATACAATACAGTTTGAGAGTTTGAGCTGTGTTATTTTTCCAATCTCCTATTAACTACTATTTTCCAGTTGTACCTTGTGGACAAGGCCAGTTATGTAAATGTGGGCTCTTTCATAACAAAGAGTGTTGTGGTTTAATCCCAGCCAGCAACTAAGCACCACACAGCCACTCCCTTACTTCCCCCCAGCTCCTCCCACTGGGATGGGGGAGAGAATCAGAGGAGTAAATGCGAGTTCCAGGTATTTTTAAATATGTATTTTTCCCATCCTTTTGGAAGTACAGTAGCCAAAAGGACTTCTTTGTTTGTTTAAGTTTGAAGTATTTCTGTCATCAGAGATCCCTTCCCACCCGCAGCTATTTACCACTTCCATGAATAAGGAAAATTACTTAATCATCGAGGGGTTTTTTGGAGTCAGGACTGCTTAAAGTCATATTTAAAAAAAAAAAAAAAAAAAGACTGCCCAAGCTTTAAGTCTCCTGAAAAATGGAATAATGGGAAACGCTGCAGCAAAAATATCCATAGCCTAGGAAGGATGCCACTCACTGCTCACACCCCCCAGTGTATGGGGGGAAAAAAAAGGTTGCTGACACATGCAGAACTTTTTAAGCATGCTCAGCGGACCTGTTGCTGTGGTAACTAATCAGAAGATTGTACCTTCCCTGAAGGAGTGCTATTTCCACTGCACCAGATGGCTGATAAATCACGTAGTGACACTTTCTGTCTCTTGTATTACTGTCCCATCTTTTCTCTAAGTGCTGTGATTTAATTTGCAGCAATTTACACGTAGATTATTCAGACATGAAATGCTAAAATACGACATAAAGCTGCTTCAGGTATGCAGTCACTTTAACAAACTCCTGTATCACCTGCATAACACCAGAACCGTTTTTTTTATGTTACTGATTTATGTTCAAGCTGTTGCAATTTTATGAATAATGCTAGGCTAAGAAAAACTCTATGCTTGCATTTTAATGTATTTTTAATAAGAGTAACTACATAGTACAGAGTACCTGTAGTGCATTTCTTGCAGAGGAAGTGAGATGCCTTTTCCAGTTCATCGGTCTGCTACAAGCGTTTCTGCACAGGCAGCATCATAACAATCGAAGCATACATGAAGCTTAAAACAGGATCATTGCATAAGAAAGTAATGCTGTTGTCTCTGTATTTTCTGCTTCTTTGTTGTCATTACTGGCTTATCTTCTCAGGATGCAGTATTTCCTTCTTCCACCCGCCTTGACTATATATTATTATGAGTCTTAAGCTATTGTCAAGTGACAATAGTGCCTCATTGTTACAGGTGCTGTTCTAACACACTAGAAAAGCTCCAGGCTCACAGACTTTATAAGCCAATAATAAGAAATGTCTTGTGATACCTTTTACAGTTACAAAAATAAGTATGCTGTCACAAGTTATTATAAATTAAAGCAAGGAAAATTATAAAATTTGGGAAAACAGAGCAACACACTGATGCTTTTTTGATCAATCCAACCATTACTCCAGAAGAAGGCAACCTTTTTGAACGTGCAATGGAGCAGCTTAGTAGTGTGGTTCAGTGCCGTGCCTGACAGGTTTCTAGACACGGAGGGTAACTGCAGCATGCCCAGAGTCCTGGTAGCATGCTGTCTTCTGTCTCTGTGACACTGGCTAAGCAGTTGTGTTCTATTATGTCACTTGTGCAATGGAGAAATGAATCACCTTCTGTGGTGCATGAGTAAGAGCTCAGCATCTAAGCCGGCCATTGTGCCTACAATGACATCTTATGTACAGCTGCAGCCATTTACATAGATTAATCTTCGATGGTATAATTGGATAAAGGGGGCTGCAGCCAGGATTTCTCATATCTTTCTTTTCGAACGTTCACTGAGCCCAGCAGGTGACATCTTTACTTCGCATCAGAATATTGCACCTGCCGCCCTCTTTCTTTGCTAAGGGTGAAGCCACCTTTAGCGTGGAAGAAGTACTTCCAACTCTCTGCTCCAGTCTCCTGACTATATAAAAAACCCCAAACACCCAAGTACCGTTGATACTTTTTGCTCTTTAGATTTGTTCTACGACATCAGTTGAATTTACTGGCCTGTGGTGTAACTATCATCTTAGAGGCTCACAGGGTTTTTCAATGTTACTAATTCTTCTGCATGTAAGAAGTTTTGTGTTTCTGTAAGAGGAATCATTTAAGTTTAGTGGGATGCCTTTATGGGTATAGGCTTAGAATTCGGACTTAGCAGCAACCAGGTACATTTGTTTTGTACACACCCAGCCCATCTGATTTTTAGGTACTCCAAATCAGTGCTCCACCAGAGGACAAGAATAAGATGGTGGCTTGAAATACCAAAAATTAATACCAACAAAAGGGCTTTCTTGGCTGCACCACCCTTTCACCAAAATGTGTCATAGTACATTTTTTATATATAATTTCAACAGTTAGATGGTCTTTTTTACCACCTGCATTAAGGCAGCTTCTCTCCTTCTAAACACTGTTTGCTGAGAAAACTAGTTCCATTGGTTGTATGCCTGCACAGCTGCTGTCTTGAACTTGCAGAGGAAAGTATTTCGGAAATGATGAATCAAAGATTAGTGCTGCAGTGTGTTCAGGATTTTTGGTACTAGTTCTGCTGAATAGGCTTTGATCTCCCAACTAAGGAGGTGTTTAAAGAAGAACAAAAATAAACTGTACCTTAAGCTATATGTTGCTGTATTTGCCTTTTGGTCTCTTCCTTTCACAGATAAAACATGGAACAAAGATTCTTTGAAATTCTCTTTTCTAAAGATGTGTCCTTCCCACTCTCCTTCTTTGATGTTGCATCCCATTGGAAACTCATCTTTTACAGGAGAAAAAAAAATTAATATCCATAAATTCTGCTGTTATGTTATTAAAGACAAAGAGCAAATAATCAATAGACGAGCATTGTGGCTTGGTCCTAATTATTATAATTTTGTATTTTCTGTTTACGCAGCAATCTCCATTCAAACATGCAGCTGTGAGTAAATGCTCTCCCCATTTCATGTGTGAGGTAATTTAATTGCCGTGAGGTTACAAGCTTATGGCAGAACAACATACATCCCAGGCTCTCTTGATTCCCAGGACCATGCTCTAACCACTCATCCTCGCTGCTTTACACAGTTCATGACAGCTTACACAGAAAGGAAGCATCAAAGATTTCTGTGTCGCCAGTATGTAATCATTCTGTAGACACTCTGATAATTCTTAGGTAGATTATACTCAGCCATAATCATCTCCAGTGTAATTAGAGAATAGACTTAGTCATCTAAGTGAGCATAATATGGGTAATGTAAGTGGCGTGTTATAGGATATAATTTAAACCCCCTTTTAAATTGCACCTGCTCTTTTCATCGGCTATCTTTCTAATTCTAAGAAGCAAGCTGCCTATGACGCAGTTCATTCTTGATGTAACTCCACAGCAAGGAATTTGGGTTGTTATGTTCAACTGAACTTGTTACAATTAAATTGGTATAAACTCCTCAGCTTTTCAGTGATTCAAATCACCTTTCAGTTACATATTTTAAGCAGGAGGTATCCAGCCTTTTTTCTATTGCAAAACACATTGAACTGTAATTCTGATGACAGCAAACTGTTAGCAGAGGTAAACAAAGGTCTTGCTTAAAATACATAATGGAAGATCTTAGAGTATGAAGGGGTCTATGTTGCCCTGCTTTCTAATGAAAAGCATTGAGGCTAAGTGATGACTTCTAAATTAGTCCCTATTCAGGTTGCTGATACACCCCCAAAAGGTGCAGATGCCACAATATTTCACATTCATTGAGATTTAGACTGGGAACAGCCAATTATTTTCTCTTTTGGTTATGTAATGAAGTTGCAGCTTCTGGTCTGCAATTAAGTTTGACAGCAACGGTGTCCAAAGCTTATCCATAATTTCCAAACGCATACAGACCCATGGATCCTTCTGCTGCCTGCGGTGATGAGCGGAAATTCTTTTTGCCACATATGGTTCCAGGATTTTTCCTCCTAAATTTTCTTTTCATGTAGGGTTCCACATGCAGATTCTGTCTGGCTTTTTGTTTTTTTCTTTCACCAGGTTACTAAATGAGATCCACTGATCTAATAAGCAGTGGAATATTTAAGTGTCTTGATTCCTACCTTGTAGGAGTGCATAGCGCATAGTACTAACTGGAATTCGGAGTGACCATCAGCCCTGTGCTTTTTGTGGCAATTGATTCTGCAGACATGTTAGGCTGGCTTGGCCAGCGTTAATGAGTCGGGCTCCTGAAGAGAACCAGGAAGAAAAGCAAATACCCCAAGGAACCCAACTCTGACCACCAAGTCGTGCAGAACTATGGAGAACGTGCTGACAGGGTACTTTCAGGTAACTAGTTCTGCTGGCAAAAAGCATTAAAATCTGTGAAATGAGGCAAGAGCTCAGAATAAACCTCTTGGACTATAGGCACAAAGCTCTTTTATAGATTTCTGTATTTTCTGTGCCTTCCCCAGGTTCCACGCTGCTGCACCAACCTAACATACTTGCTTCTTCCTGCTCCTATGCTGAAACGCTCTAGTTTTTAATGCTCTTTGTTCTGGCTCATCCTTGCCTTTCCGACCTCCTCCCCGGCTTCCTTTTAACCCTCCCATCTTCCCATCAAACATACTTGGCAGTCCCTTCTCCACACCAAGTGTCTGCTCTGGGGCAGACATTGGTGGAGCATGCAGGAAGGTTCCTGTCCTTGAAGGCAGAGATAGAAGTGTAAAGGTGCTGCCTCACACCAGCAAACCACGTGTTTTCCTAAAACAGAGCCATTTAACCAGGTAGACACGGACCTGCGTGATTACACCTAGCAGTGAAACCATTTTCACCTCTGTATGGAGGCACAGGTTGGGTGCTGAGGATGGAGCACACAGGACAGCCCTATCTGGGTGGGTTTGGAAAACAGAGCCGGGCACCTGCTCCACATGCCATGGCATGCTGTGCTCTGCAAGGGGCCTCAGAGGGACAGTCAGTGCTGTCTTCCTCTGAGCCTTGACGGTGCTGGTGCTCTTGCACCAGAAGAGCTGAGAGATCCCTGGGGGTTCAGCCGCTGGAGGAGCAGGAGCCTGTCGTGACATTTCGCATGCCGCCAGCAGAGAAGTCCCCCATCACGAGGTCATCCCCTCAGCTTTGCCAAGTTTGGTGGACTCCTTATCTGGTGTTTTGAGTGGCTAACGAGGCAGCAAGCACATTTTAAATTACCTGCTTTGCGTTCTAGACTGATCCTGTGGGCGAGACAGAGGAACACACATCACCCATCCAATTATACAACCTAAAACTGAATAAATGAGCCCCTTCTCTTCGAACACCTAATACGAAGGAAGTCTTTGTACCCCGTCTTGGTCCCTGAGACGGGCTGAGTGAGGACGCGTGCGCCGCTCTCCACCCTCGCACGCGAACACATGGAAGCATCTTCTTGGCGCCATTTTCATGTCCTCGTGCTTTGGTGGCCTCTGCCCTGGTGTGGCATGGGAGGGTACACCCCCCCCCAAGCGAGGCACTGGCGGCCACCACCTCTCGCCCTGAGGGCAGCAGGCAACCACCAGGACCCAGGACCGGCGCTGTTTCACGGGGTGGGGTGGGGGCGTCGGGAAGACTCCGCGCAAGGGCAGGAACGTCTCTGAGGGAAGGGCCGGTGCCAGGCGGCCAGCTCCGCGGTGACTGTGGGGCGACCCCCGCCCAGGCGACGCCGGAGGGAGGCG